>SNQJ01S0077641.1:8808-30014 GCA_010110895.2 Picea sitchensis | reverse complement strand
AGTCGATAGGCCACGGGCCCCTTTCTCTCCACAATCTTGAAAGGTCCCATGAACCTAGGAGATATTTTAGCTCCCTTTCCAAACTTGATCAAACTCTTATGTGGTTTAACCCACAAGAAGACTCGATCGTCGACCTTGTAACTACGGTCGACTCGGTGCACATCGACATAACTCTTTTGGCGATCCTACGCTTCTTTAATCCTTTGTCTTGTGGTTTTCATTTTCTCTTCCATTTCTTGGATTACTTCTGGTCCCACCAAGACCCTATCCTCAAGCCGATACCAACTTAAGGGCATCCGACATGGTCGCCTGTAAAGAAACTCGAAAGGTGCCATATTGATGGTGCTCTGGTAACTATTGTTGTAAGTGAACTCCACTGGTGGCAAGAATTCCTCCCAATGCTTTTGTTGGTCCATCACGTACATGCGCAACGTGTCTTCCAAGGTTTGGTTCATTCGTTCAGTCTGTCCATCAGTCTCTGGGTGATACGCATTACTAAAGTTAAGTTGGGTTCCCAAGGCCTCTTGGAAACTTATCCAAAATCGTCCAGTAAACATCGATCCTTGATCGGATATAATTCTCTTAGGCACGCCATGCAGCCTCACAATCTCACTGATAAAAAATATAGCAATGTCAGGTGCCTGATACGTCATATGCACAGGAATAAAGTGAGCACTCTTTGTCAGAGTGTCTAATACTACGAAAATCGAGTCATGTCTCCACGTCGTCAATGGCAATCCAACAATGAAATCCATCGAAATAACCTCCCATTTAAATTCTGGAATAGCATGCAGTTGTAGTAATCCCACTGGGTGTCTATGTTCAGCTTTCACCTACTGACATTTGAGGCATCTAGCCACATAACTAATTATGTCTACCTTCATTCCCTTCCAAAATAATAAAGGCTTAAGGTCTGCCCTCATCTTCGTGACTCCTGGGTGAGCCATGTAAATGGCTCTATGAGCCTCTCTCAGGATCAATCTCCTCAACTCGTCGTTAGGTGGTACATAAATCCGACCTTTAAACCTCAATAAACCATCACTATCAAATGAAAATCCTTCATATCGTGGTACCATCATTGTGTTTTGTTCGATAAAACCATCGACCTCTTTGTACCAGTCGTCGTCACGCTATAAAGTAAGAATATTTTCACGTAGATTCGTCTGAAGAGGCAACACCGAAAAGATGCATGGCCTTCGACTCAAAGCATCCGCCACTCGGTTTACTGTTCCCTTTATGTAAGTAATCTCAAAGTCATACTCGCTAAGCAATTCTGACCAATGTCATTGTCACACGTTCAGGTCGCTTTGCGTAAAAATGTGGTGTAGTCCACAATGATCAGTCTTTAGTTCAAATTTTCATCCAACAAGGTAGTGTCTCCAAACCTTCAAGGCATATACGATGGCTAATAACTCCAAATCGTGCATCGCGTAGTTCTCCTCATGCCTTCTCAGTTTCCTTGAAATGTAAGCAATCACTCATTCGTCTTGCATCAAGACTCCGCCTAAACCTTCCTTGGATGCGTCAGTGCATACCAGGAAGTCCACATCCATGTCAGGGACCTTTAGTATTGGCACTGTCGTCAACAAATATTTAAGCCTCCGAAATGCTTCCACGTAATTCTCAGTCCAAACAAACTTCTTGTTTTTCTTCTTCAATTCCATGATTGGATTTGCTATCTTCGAAAATCCCTCGACAAACCTTCAATAGTATCCTACTAAACCCATAAAGATACACACTTCCGTGACATTCGTCGTTGTAGGCCATTCCATAATAGCCTTGACCTTAGCTGGATCCATGGCGATTCCTTCGCCAGAGATGACATGCCCTAAGTAGTGAATCTTTGATTGATAAAAAGAGCATTTGGACAATTTCCCATATAGTTTGTGATCTCGCAGAAACTGTAGTACCAAGCGCAAGTGTTCGTCATTCTCCTCCGCCATACAAGAATAAATCAAAATATCATCAATGAACACTTGGACGAACTTGTCCAAGTACTCATGGAACACCCCATTCATCAAACTCATAAATACCCCTGGGGCGTTTGTCAGTCCAAACGGTAAAACAGTAAACTCGTAATGTCCAAATCTCGTCTTAAAGGCGATCTTAGGGACATCATCCTCCTTGATCCATAACTGGTGATACCCTGATCGTAAATCGATCTTGGAGAACACCATCATACCCTTCATTTGATCGTACAGATCATCGATTCTCAGCAATGGATACTGATTCTTGATTGTGGCCTTATTCAGTTTACGGTAGTCAATGCAAAGCCTCCATGATCCATCCTTCTTTCGTATGAAAATGATCAGTGCACCCCACGATGANTGCATTTTCAACTCTTGTAGCTCCGGGGTCGACATCCGATAAGGCGTCCTTGCTATCGGTTCAGTCCCTGGTTTCAGGTCTATGGTAAACTCCAATTCCCTCTCCGATTGCATCCCAGGTAACTCCTCCAGAAACACGTCTGCAAACTCTCTCACCATCGGAAGGTGCTCAAGACCTTCCACTACTCCCTTCTCGTTTAACGCAAGGATCGCAAAAATCTTTCACCCCTTGCACATACTCTTCCATAACTGTAAAGAAGAGATGAACCTCAGGGAAACTCGCTGGTTCCTTCCTACAATCACACGTCTCTGTCCCTCATCATCGACCAAGCTCAACCGTTTTGTCTTATAGTTGAGTATCACCTCATGCGACTCCAACCAATCCATACCCATCACGACATCATAAGATCCTAGCATCGTGACGTACAGGTTGGCTCTTGTGACAAACGCTCCCAGGTTAAGGATATAGTCCATAACCTTTCCTCCAACCTTTTGTTTGGCTCCCGAGGCCATCTCCACGAAGATAAAATCATACTGTTTGACTGCCTTTACTTTAATCCTTTTTAGCACTGCACTAGAAATGAAACTCTCGGTAGCACCGAGATCTATCAAAATACTGAGGGTCTAGTCAACGATAGTACCTATCATCTCGAGAACAGTCGACTGGTGCTCTGCCTAGAGGTTATTCACCGCTGCATGAATCCGATGGGCCTTGCCCATATCTCCCACGGTAGTGGGTCTGGCTGATCCGGATGCTCGAGTCCTCTCCACAGGACAGTCACGCTGGTAGTGTGGCTTCCCACATGTCCAACACCCCTTCTTCGACCCAGTAGTCCTGGTACCCGAAGTAGAAGATGACGGCCCACCAGCCTGGTACCCTGGTTTGTTCTACTGAACAGGCCTAAACTGTTGTTGTTGTGGGCGATGTTGTTGCTGATGCTGTGGTCCCCGATAAGGTGTCCGCTGTTGAGGCGGTGGTCGTCGGGGTGTAGTGAAAGTGAATCCCCTCTGGAAGCCACTATATCCTAGTGTATGTCTTGGTGGTGTCTGGTGTTGTTGTGTTCCAGATGAAACCTACACTACTGGTCTCGCTGGAGTCTTGGTCTGACCCCCACTGATAAGCTCCTCCTCTATTATGAGGGCCTTCTAGATGGCATCGTGCAAGGTTTGGGGCATCAAAATCTTAACCTTTTCACGCAGGCCGTCGTTAAGGTCAAACACGAACCTGTTGACCTTAAGTTTTTCAGTGTTAAGGTGTGGAGCACACCGGAGCAACTCCATAAAATGGGCCTCGTACTCGAGCACCATACGAACTCCCTGTCGTAAGGCGTTGAACTCATTGAACTGACGCTCGATGAATTCCTCTTAAAGGTACCTCTCTCGGAACCATTCCTCGAACAGTTCTTATGACATGTTTTCGACGGCCATGTTCAGCTATGGTAGGAGCATCTTCCACCATAGAAGAGCGCTCCCCTTCAGTTGAAATACTACCATGCGGACTTTCATGTTGGAGGTATAATCGCGAAGTGCGAAGCACATTGCCATGTTCTCCAACCATGCCTCGGCAACTGCGTCGTCAGGGGCACCAAAGAACTCAAGAAACTTGATCTTCTTGAGTTCACAGTGAATGCTACCAGTAATGGCCAGTGTGCATAGCGGAACCTCAGAGGGTGTCGACGCCCTGGCCTCATCTCTGTCCAAATGGTTGATTAGTACCTCGGACATGTGCTGAAAGGATCTCATCATCCCAACTACATCGCCAACTACTATCTTCTCTCGTCCGAGAACCTGCTCGTCTCCCTAGGGGTTAGACCCCTCAAGCATGGATTCTACTAGAGGCATCGCGTCTCCTCCCCTAGCACCCCGTTGTCTGCCTCCGCGATGTCCTCTAACCATGATTACCTGCATGCACACAAGTCAACTCAATTAGCAATAATATAATCAATCATAACAATGAAAATCGTAGCGATCCCAAGTCACGGGTTGAACCTACTTTGATACCATATGTAAAAAACCTCCCCATTATGACAACAAACCTCTTATAACAAGTGCAATTTTTTTTCTCTTTGTGTGTGCGCATGTGTACAAGGATAATAACTACATTCGACTCTACGTCACCCTACGATGACGAACATGGCGCATGTAATTGCAACGACAACATAACGATCTAATACGCACATCAAGTAACTGCAAGCAAGGTATGATAATCAACCGACAAAATAATTAAGACTGACTACCCTCTCGTCCTAGCCTGCAATGGTTAGGACCTCCAAGACACATAAGCAACGCTCAAGCCCAGGTTCCCATCGATTTTAACCATTTAAGGTCTCAGGGTTGGCAAGTGTTCTGAGGAACATGGAGGTGTCTACAACCCACCCGACACAAGCAGACCAAGCCTTCTAAGCTAAAGATAAAAACATAACCATCGAGATCTGCAACAACACGGTTATCTACATTAATGCATTTCATGATAGTGCGTCATTACTTACTCGCCACTACTATTATCGCATTGCAATGAAGGTAATAATAAAAAATGAGACATTGGAAATTGATATAGCAAATAAAGCAATTAACAAGACAGTAATATAACCATTGATATAGCCAAAACCAGGTTATCTACATTAAAGGAAAAGGCCTTAGTGAACCACAATATCTCATTAAATTTCTCACTATAATAGTGTCGTATTGCCTTGGAAGTGTACTTTTTAATCACATTACCCGACCATGACAATTGATACAACAAGTACGACAAAATCATGACATCAACACAACCATTAATATCGTAATTAATAAGTTATCTATATTAAAACAATTGAAATAGTGAATCATTAATAACTTCTTAAATTACTCCCTACTACTACAGGGTTGCTTGGGAGTGTACCTTTTATCAAACTACAAGACAATTAATGAAACAAGTCTGTCCTTATAAAGGGTTAAACTTTAAAATGTAATTAACGATATTGCACTCTAAAATCAAGTCTAGTTTAGCAAGGTCATCTTCCCATTTGGCACAGCTTGCAAACTACTTCTGACATCCTTTCTTAAATCCAATTTTAATCCTATAACCGATCAATCTTAACAAATTAGCAATAAAAACATTATACCAATATCAACCGAGCATTGCCTTCAATAGTATTCATTATGACCAAGTGTTGTATTTATTCTTGCTACATTTATATAAATTAATTATTTCCACAATGAATAAAAGAAACTCAATTAATAGTAATAAAATAAGCTACCCTAAATCACAAACAATAATGAATTGATACGGTAGCAGCAAAAAACACTTAAGAATAAGATTTAAATAAGAAAAATCCTCTGATTTACTAAAACCTATCACATCCCAAAAACAAAAGCCAAGGTCATACACAACGGGGCGGTTTCTCACTCTTCATTAAATGAGAAAACAAAAGTACAACCACTTAGGAAAAGATCAAAACAGAAAGCAACACGGTTCTGGTAAGGATTCGGTGTCAAGAAGGTGACTATCCACCAGACAATTCCCACCGGGTTGGTCCGCGCGATCCAAGTCACTCGCAGTCATAGACTTGCAGTCACAGGTAGACCCGACGCAGTTAATCGGTAGGTGACCCTCCCAACGTGTGGTCAAAGGGGATCCTAAGAATTCACTTACAGGGATTACATCTTCCTTGCTGCAGTTAAGGGCACGGGGTCCAAGGAATTAGTTGTTACACAACCCCAATAAAGAACGTTCCGCAGAGATAATAACAATGTCGTCATTAAAGAAATTATTATGATAACAACTAGGGAGCTGCCTGACTAACTTTTAAAGAAATTTTGTACCCCCCTCATTCTAACTGTAAAACATTGTCTGACATGTAAACAAATTGTTGTCAGTAATTCAATGAACACGCAGGATTTCTAAAATTGCCAACGCCACCCTTGCACAGTCAATGCGTAGTTGACGAAGATTCAGAAAACAATTTGTGTTAGCCCACTGGACGACTTCTCTGTACAAGTTGTTTCTATCAGTTGGGTAAGCTATAAAGTCATTCCTACCACAAGTAAGTGTCTAGCACTGATTAAGGGAGCGATATGTGAATGGGGTAATTTGTTGTCCAAGGAATATCGCGGAGTGAAATGAGGTCAATACTAAATCCATATAACAACACAGACCATTTATTAATTGTTGTCCCTTAAGGTTATAAGGAATCATGTCTAATGTTGATATGGATACTCTCATGTTCAATGAAAATAACACTAATTCGACTGTATACAAAATGTTGTCATGCAACGGTGAATTAAATCTAAGATTTCTGAGTCAAAAGAAATTTGATTATCTGTTATGCAGCCAGGAATAAAGTCATATGATAACCTAAGTAAAGAAAATGATATTTTTGTACCATAAAAATCACCGTGAGAGGTCATCCGCTGTCAACACCATTTTAAAAAATATGCAGGTAAAAATTCTATCAATGTTATGGCTGGATAAATTCCTGTGGGAAAAATAGTACATTGACAACTCAGTAAATTACCCAGTAGTTAAACGCATACAGTAGTCAATGCCATGGTGTAAACGTGCACTGTAAATCACACACGACGTTGATGCCAATACCAAAATTTGTTGTTCTAAAAGATGATTTAACTCACGATTGAGGTAGGTGTGAAATCGTTGGGTGAAGTTCGCTAGGGAAGGAAATAAAATTTGTAGGGAAAACATGTAGGTTAGTCATCAATACAATGTAGGTAAGGCGCAAAAGTTGTAAAGCACGGAGATTAACGCAACCACACACACCACTGCCTATTAACACCATAAATGTGAGATTAATGCAACCACACACACCACTGCCTATTAACACCATAAATGTGAAGTGATCATACACAGTGAAAACGCCATGATGGACGATTTGGAGGTTGGGTAGAACGCCCCATAAACGAGCTGGAAGCTGGAAAGTAATTTTTTTTTTTTTTTAAGAGCAGTCGTGGTAATAAAAGTGAAAACCCTCAACCAATATACATTAAACGAAATGTGACTATATGCATCAAGGAATGTAGATTACAATTGTCATCCAAGTTTTGAATCGCTGAAGGAATTTGCAAATCCAAGGCATAAAAAACAAAAACGTAGTATACATTCGAGCCAGGTAAAACGTTGAGGGATTTCATTTGCCCTCAAATGCAGTCCCTAATGAACATTCAAAAGTTGACAATCAAGTGGAAATGGAGGTGCATTCCAAAATAAAGAACCATAGTCATTAAAACCATGGAGAAGGAAAAGGAACACCCCACAATGGCATACAATCGCAAGAAGGAGAAAAACAACACACTGCCAAGGACCACAACAGAGATAGCCGTATAATGAAGTAGATGCGATAGATGAAGTATAAATTATTTTCATCGATTACCGAGTTACAATAGCTGAGTTAGCATTTTTACAACCAATAAATATAATCGCCGAAGTAATTAAATATGCATTCTACTCTACCAAATAAAATAGCATATCGTTGCCTATTCTCCTACCTCGAATGGCGTCTGCGTGTTCTATGCCGGTCCCACTCGCCGACTGTCGAGACTACATCGATACCTCCTAGCCAACGCTAGGGGTACTCTTCTTCCCCCTTAGCCCCCCGAGCTGCAAAGGGGCCACACACTATCCAGATGGTATGTCTAGCTCCCAACTCGCCTCGCAAGGCCGAGCTACAACTCCTATCCGAGCTGGGAAAACCTAACTCCTCACAAGTAAATCAGTCAAGACACTAATATGACAGGGTAACGTTACACTAACATCTGATCCCCTACTTCCTCCTCCTTCCTCTCTTTTATAGAGTTTTAGAACTTCCCAACTTTCCCTAAATCTCATTTAATTTAAGTTTTAATAAAAATCTTCTAATGATTCTCCTTCATACAAGTGTCGTCCATCCCCCACTTTCCTTCAATAAATATTTTCTTTAAATTAATAATTGTTTCAATTCCCTCACCCACCTAGAGTTGCTCCTAAATTTACTCCTTGGTGTTCCTAGATTCTCTTACAGGTTTAAATACTTTCCCTAAAAATGAAGTTGGTAATTTAGTTCAATTTAGAAGGTTCTTAATTGCAGATTTTTTACTATGTTGACCTCGCTTTTTACCATAAGTTCCCTTCTTTCCCTTATTATGTTTCCTCCATTCCTTAGTTTCCTAATTTTTATTATTCCCTTCTTTCCCCTTTTTATTAGAGCCAAAATGGCAGTTGCGCTATTTACTGTTTTCCTTTTATTATTAATTTAATATCTTTTTACACTTTCACAAGTTAAATAATTTATTTCTTCTTTACCTTTGATATCCACAAATTTTATTTAATTTCTTACTCTCTTCATTTTACCCAAAAATTTAAGAAGTCCACAACTATTACTACAGTGGTTTTTAGTTTAAAATTTATTATTTTATTTTTATAAGGTATTTTTCTTAAGGGTAGACAAAATTTTACCCCTAGAGAAGTTTTAGACTTAGAACTGAGATTCTAAACTAGGCGACATTTATTTAGGGAAGTTGTTTTTTTAAAATTCTTAACATGTTAATTTTCTTAGGGTTGTATAGGTTTGTTCCTTTATCCCCATCGTCACGATGTTCCCTTCAAGATGCACCACATGCTCCAAGGGTGTCACTCGCCTCTAGTGTTTCTTTTGTGCGATGTGCCCTTCAGGATGCACCACGTGCTCCAAGGGTGCCACTTGCCTCTTGTGTTTCTTTTGCGCGATGTGCCTTTCAGGATGCACCACGTGCTCCAAGCGTACCACTCACCTCTTGATTGATTGGTAGACATCAATAACCCCTGGAGTCAATACTCCACCAGGTGAACTTGTGGGAGACTAATGGATTCTAAGGAATAAGGCCCTCGCCTTATTGCGCACCCCTTAGAGTCATCGTGAGCGACTTTCACAGTCTACCCTCACGACATCGTGGATCCTCTTGAACTAGGTAATTGTTAACCTACAGTTTGAACCATGGCGGGAGTAATAGTAGGCTGTGGTAGGGCTATTGTCCACATCTCTCCCTCAACCTCTCTGGTGATCGTGTGTGGCCCCTTTACTCCATATGTGAGTCTGGTCGGCAAGCTATCGTCAGCTTGCATCAACAACAATCATGTCAGAACATGTCCACATCATATCATCTAATCAAACGTACTAAAATCACAATAAAGAAATCAAACCCCAATAGAACACTCCCTGACTTGATCCAGAATCCAAGGGGTTCCGTCAATGCCTCTTCATCCTCAAGGTCCAAAACCCTACACACTCAGTAAAACCGAGTCAATAGCACTTGTTTATGTCAATGCAGTAAACATCATGTCATCTATCATAACGCATCATAATCGAGGAAAAATGTTTTAATATCAAAATAGTCTGGATCACTTGCGAGCAAGTGTCCTCAAAGAATAAGTTTTCTCAGTGCATCAGAGCGGGATGTTACATATTCGGCCCTGTCCATGTACAAGTCTAGGCCCGAATTCAGGTCTGTACCTGTACATGAACAGGGCCATATTCGGCCTTGTCCATATATAGATATAGGCCCGAATTTGGGCCTGTACCTGTACAAGGACAGGGCCGAATATGGCCCTCTCAACAATCTAAAAAAACATATTTAATTCCTAAACTATAATTCCTAAACTATATTTAATTCCTAAACAATCTAAAAATCTAAACTATAATTCTGTTATAAATTTTAATGTTATTTTAATAAATCAATCTAATCTAACCATACCTTAATGATGCTCGTTGCTCCAGCTTCCACAACAACGTTGCTCCAACGTCCACCGCTCGTCTGCCCGCAACAAATGCCAAGCAACACAACTCCAAATAGCACAACAACAAACACTCTTCGAACAACACAACAACAAACACTCTCCGAACAACACAGTAGTAAACACTCTCCAAACAACACAACAGCAAACACTCTCCAAACAGCACAACAACAAACACCCTTCGAACAACATAGCAACAAACACCCTTTGAACAACACAATATCAAACACCCTTCCAACAACACAACAACAAACAGTCTCGAAACTCGCAAAAATCTATGACAGGTGCGATGTGCGAGTAATTTATAAACATTTATTCAGCCGAAAAAACTTTTCAGCCGAAAGATAGTTCGGCCGAAACATTATTTCGGCCGGAATATCTTTCGGTCGAAAATATGTTACCGGATGAAAAAATATCCATCAGCTAAAATTGGACACGAAAATCGAGGGTGTCATCAGGGAATCATTCAATTTGACATTCAAAGGTTTGGTCGAAAGAGTTTTCGGCCAAAAAATATTACTTTCGGCCGAAAAAAAAATAAGTTCGGCCGAAAAAATGATTTTCGAAATGTTGGAGACCCAATTGTCACGAAAGTGTAACCCACCTTCATGATTCCACCCAATATTACAATGAGAAATAAGGACCTTATATACCCACATAAAGTGCCCTTTAATGAAGAGATTGATCATTTCATTAGGATGCCATAACTCTTCATTATTATTATTATTATTATTATTATTATTATTATATATTTATTTATGTTACAATTGGCACGATGGTTTTAATTATGAAGGGTTATAATTATGATGCATCATGCATGAATAATAATATGAGGATTGCTTACATGCACACAATATATATATTTATCTAAAATTGTGGTGTAGCCTCTATATTAAGCAATGTGGGATAATTGCGTTGTTATGAATGGAAAAACGGGGCATGGCATTTTGATGAGATAATTTGTGATGTATTTGACACAAGTTCATTGTTTTGTTATATGTTGTGAGCATGTCATTATTGGATAATAGTTTTAGGCAAGAGGGCTAGTGATGATGTGAAACTCGTGGGAGTCGACACCCATGAAGGAATATTAGAAGGATTTAGAATTACGGGCTAAGGACATAATAATAATTTCTCCATATTAATATCAATTACTCTAGACTTGTAAGTATTACATTGATTTTGAGAGATTTTCAGATGGCTAGAGATGTAGAGCTTTATGAGATGACAAAAGTCGAGTAAGACTTTGAGTAGTGTTGTGAATTTCAAGACCTATAGTAGTCATCTATGTGATGAGTTGTAATGTCATCCCATGATGAGTGACATATAAAGACTAGTATCAATAAAGAGACTCGTACCATGGCGAGCAAGATCATTTGAGCACTAGGAGTTGAAAATTGGGGGCTACAAATGATAAGAGATTGTATGAAGATAAATTGGTGGATTCTATGTGTTTTATTGTTAACATTAATGTATAAATATTGTTGATCTTATATGATTTTATATTGTTTGTTACACCAGCATTATATATTACAAAAAGCAATGTAGATCATGATTGGTTGATTTCTCATTATTAGTACAATGAGAACATACACGTGATAGCTACATAGGTGTGTCCTCACATATACACTATTATACATTAGTTAGATACATATATAAATCTTGGATTATTATGCAAGTGTATTTTATATGGTTAATTAGTGAAAAGTGGATGATTGATTGGTGTAAATGTGCAATTATTAAGTGAATAGAATATTAAATAAATATTCTAGATAATAATATCATTGTGTGTATATATAGAAAGATATATATGTTAGTTATAATATAGGATTAATTAATAAATTGCATATAGGAAAATTGGCATAGAAACAAATTTCTTAATTAAATAATTAAAATAAAAATTTAGAAATAAAAGAGGAGAATGAGAGTGGATTAAGGGTTTTTATGTTGATATTTTGGTTTGGAAAAGGGATTTATTTGATTGTTTTGGGAATGATAGTGGTATAATCTATATGCAAATTCTATTTTGTTCTTGTCATGTATGTGAAAGGGTATGTTTATGATTGTTGGAAGGATTTTTTTAGTGGTCCCCAATAGGTGTGGAAGTGGTTGACTATTTTAATAAGAAAATGATAAACCATAGTAAAGCACTATAATGAGAAATTGATATGAAATGGAATTTTGACTAAGAATATGGTATACAGTTTTTGAGAGTAAGTTTAGGGGCCCTCAATATTAAGTTAGAGGGGTTTGGTTGTGTGGGGAATGTTTTTTCCTCCACAAATTGTTGAATTTCTAGCAAAATCCCTATCATTAAGGTTAATCTTGGATTTGACATTTACTTTAATATGTGTGTTTTGATTGAGTTTTGTTTGTAATGTGTTTTGTATAAATGTCATAATTTATTAATTTTAATAGAAAATCAGTTGTCCCATGTGTAAAGAGAGTAATCTAAGAAATAAATTACTCCTTGTGAATCTTAAAACAAATTGTTAATTAGGATATTTTCAATTCATATTCAACTTCTTCTTGTAAAAGTCCCACTTATTTCCTTTATATATTTTACTCATTGTTTTACATTGATATTAGTTAATTATCCATTAAAAAAGGACTTATATCCCTCTCACTTCATTAACATGGATCCTCTACATAAATTAATTTTTTTCTCTATAAAAGTTACTAGGAATTGCTTCCAAGGCTTATTCTTGGTTTAATTCTGAGTACAAACTCCTTGCAAAATTCTTTGCTCACCATTCTTCAGTAAGCATGTGAAGATGGTTATGTTTGTTGGGACTTTGATTCAAAGAAAATTACCAACAATGGGAAACAATTCCCTTTCTCAACATGTGATATGTATCCTTACATTTATAATTCCTCTCTAACATTATTCACGTGTCCATTCCTTCATTCATGTTTCTATTTTGGAAAATAAAACACATTCAATTGATTACAAATCACTCTAGCTTGAGTTGGTAAAATAAATGGCCCATAAATAGAAGACATCAAGAATGGTTTCAACATATGGCTATAACTTTTTCCCAACATCTAAACATAATAATAGTTGAAGATTGACTCTATCTATTGAGTAATAATAATTCGTGTGGGAAAGAAGTGCTAAGACCAACATTCTCATTTCCATACAAACAATTACAATCAATCACAATGTAACATTCCCATAATTAACATATTCGAGGGAAGAGCACTCTAATGAGAAATTCATATGAACTAGAAGTTTGATTGAAAAGCTAGTATGAATTTGGTGAGAGTAAGCTCAAGGGCCCTCTACCTTAATGTTGAGGGTTTTAGTTGGGTGGATAATTTTCTATCCTTCACAAACTTCTATATTTCCACCAAAATACATGTAATTGAGCTCAACCTTGGATTTGACATCTATTTGAGTAGGTGTGTATTAATTGAGTTTTTTTTCCATATAAATACCATAATCTATTAATTTTTATGGAAAATAAGTTTTAACTTGTGTAAATAGAGTAGTCTAAGAAATAAATTACTCCTTGTGAATCTTAAAAGAAATTGTTAATTAGGATATTTTTAATTCATATTCAATTTATTCTTGCGAAAGTCCCACTTATTTTCTTTATCTGTTTTACTCATTATTTTATATCAATATTAGTTAATGATCCATAAATGAGGGACTTATAGCCCACTTGCTTCACCAACATAGATCCTTTGTGGAAATGAATTTTGTTCTCTACAAACCATGCTCAAAATTTCTTATAAGGGTTGACATTCTTGGTATAAATTTGAGTACAAATTCCTCTACAAACTTCTTTTCTCACTATTCTTCAACATGCATGTGAAGATGGTTATGTTTGTTCAGACTGTGATTCCAAATAAATTACCAACAATGAGAAACAATTCTATTACTCAATCGGTGATATGTATCATTGCATTTATATTTCCTCTCCAACACTATTCACATTCCCATTCCTTCATTCACATTTCTCTTTTGGAAAAGAAAACACACTCTCAACTGATTACAAATGGTTGTAGCTTTTACCCAATATCTAAACACAATAGGAATTAAAGATTGACTATTTCTATTAAATAATAATAAGCTGTATGAAATAAGCGCTCAGACCAACATCCTCATTGCCCAACAATTACTAACAATCACAATGGAAAGTTCCCATAATCACAATGGAAAGTTCCCATAATTGACATTGTTTTCTAAATTAAAAGACAAACCACTGCACATGAGAAAATGCTTAAAGGGAGGAACTTCGTATGACCACTCATTTTCAACCAAAAACAAATACTATACATTACTCGACCTTTAAAAATGACAAAAATGTTGTCCATATTGACAAAGATATTCTAGTATCGACGCATATACATATTCCAACACAGAACAACTCTTAAAAGGGTAAATTAAAAGGGTAAATTATTCATCCAATTCATGAAAGGAAAAGAACATATCCATGCTACTATGAGTCAATTTCCATTACTACTGTTCAACGTCCCTCTAAAGCATACCACTGAAGAATTCCCACACACATTCTTAATGGTCCATGCATGGATGAAGGGTAGAAGAAACAATTCTAGCCAAGGATTCTCTTCACCACATTATTTTCTAAGGAAGTTTGATAACATTAAACATTGCTTCACAAATTTTCCCAAGTCGAATCATACCCACAAATTAACGAATGGTGTGTTGGGATACCCACAAATTGTGGAAAGGTGTGTTGGGTTGTCATTTCTTATGATATAAATATCAATGGAGTATGAAGGAGCAAAGAAACTGTTTGAATGGGTCGAATGGTGTGTTGGGATACCCACAAATTGTCGAATGGTGTGTTTGGTTTTGATTTCTTATGATATAAATATCAATGGATTATGAGGGAGAAAAGAAATTGTTTGAATGGGTCATTCGAATGGTGTGTTGGGATACCCACAAATTGTCGAATGGTGTGTTTGGTTTTGATTTCTTATGATATAAATATCAATGGATTATGAGGGAGAAAATAAATTGTTTGAATGGGTCATTGTTTATCAAATACTAGGAAACAAGAATGGGATATTATTTACCAAGCATTGAGAATAGAAACTAGATAAACAACCATACTATTATATCCATTGATCTCTCATGGACACTAGTAAAAGAATTGTCTGGGATATTTTTCTATTGGAATTAGAATTATGATGGGCTAGGATTAATTTTAACATAAATAATATCACAATAATTAGAAATTTATCATAACAATTTTTTAAACATACTAGAAAGTGATAATGGCATCAAGTTGTTATCATAATAAAACTCACAATTAGTATAGAGATTTTACTTTGGAAACCCAAATGGGGAAACCAAATTTGAATGGTTTCTTAGTCTTTATTTTGAAAATTCGAGGTTATAATGTAGGTTATACATTCATGGGCCATTCAACATTTTTCAAGCTAGTCCTCTTATGCATCCTCACTACTCAGCCAAAAATCCATTTGTGAGTCTAATTATAAGAAGATATAGGTCCTTTCTCTTCTATTTCATTTTTTTTTCTCATTTATTATCCCCCACCCCTTTGTTTAATGATTGCATTGTCTTTTATTTTTCTTCAAACATCATTAATAATCAAACTTTTATGTAGGTATTGATTCTTACAACCATTCATTTTTGTTTAGATCCATTTCATATCAGTTAAGATCCAACTAGAGACACATTAATGCAAAATATATTAATTTTAATTACTCCTCTAAAATAAAAATGAAAAGGAAAAATCATTGATGCTACATGATAGTTTAGAGAATGGTATTGATCCATGTTACATAGTTAACATTGATACTATTAGAGATCTTAGGATTTTCAGTTGTTAAAGAATTTGGACATTACAAAGGCAAGTAGCTACACATGGATTACCTATGGTTTGCACAAAGAATTGAGGACTTATAGACATTAAATAAGTATATTGTTTGTTTTTTACATTGCAACTAATGCATTATTACGGTAATGGTTTGGAGAGAGAAAATTATATAACATAGTGGTTTGGAGAGATAACATTATGATATAACAATATAAGGATATAAATGGAGAATAAATGTGTGAGGAAAATGTTTCTATTATAGTAGAATCATAGAATAATATTAACCCGAGTTAAACAACCTTAGTCCTTGCATAGTTCATTTCCATTGTTCCATATATGTATGATATGAGAAACACTTGTTTACTTGATTCACATTTCAAATGAACTCAAATGAATTTGAGAGGAAATACAATGGTTGGTTAGTGTTGAATGGAAATAAATAGTTGGTTCTTTGAGAAATTTTAGGCATGGTACATCTTTTATTGATTGAAAGCTTTGAAGCATTATTAAAACTATCTTATCTTATTTTCCCAAGAATTGGGAAAAGACTCAAATTATTGCTACTATTTGAATTTTCATTTTTCCTTGGAGATGATTTTTGGCTTCTGTGAATTAAATTACTTTAGTTGCAAAAAAATTATTAATGGTAGATGTTGATAAAAAATGCATGGAATTATGTAGTGCATGAATTAATTTTCTCAATTTTGAAATTGAGAAAGCATAATAGAGAATTCATACTAGCTTAGGTAGACACGTAAAGTAACTATTTCATTTTTCCAATATGAAATACAAGGTAGGCATATTTTTTCTTATAAGTCTTATTTCAATAAAAACTCAAATCCCTTACGAAGATCATTATTTTCTCAATAAAATAGGTTTTCTACAACTTCGTTAATGTAATAATATATAAAATGTTAGTTAAATGTTTGGTCACCATACTAAATATATTATCCATCCTATATCAATAATCCATGGCTTGATCCACATTCCAAATCAATTATACATATTTTACACTAGCACCAAAGCAATTGCTACACTTATGTTGAATTTACCTCACCCATGTTAGGGGTTAGTGTCTATAATAGAAACAATGCCTCTACATAACCATGAAAATAGTTCAATGTGTGCCAAAACAAAATCAAATGGTTCTTAAGACTCACTAAGTGAACAAGAGAGACGCACTTACTGCCAATGCTCAAATTTGAAAAATTCAACTAATAAGAGCACTATCCTTGTATAATGATAAATATTATCATTATGTAAATATGTTTTTGCATGCTCATTTCTAAGGAACTTAGAAAGTTGGATCAAACGAATATTTGATTCACACATTGTTATTTGTCACTCATAAATGTTGTAATAGCAATAATACAATATAAATTTAAGTAATATATTTGTCTATGTTTCCACGTGGCATGATTATGAAACATTCATACATATAATCTATTAAGTTATGTCTACATTGTCTATGGTTCTTTTGTTAAGTTGGTTATTAGTCCCTGCCCAAACAAGATTATAACATTTGGTACGAAGTCAAAATAAGTTGACTTCCTATCAGTTATCTAGTTCCTTTAAATCATTTCCAAAGTTTTGCATATAATTATATTAAACTCTTTAAATCATTTGCAAAGTTTTGTGTATAACTATATTAAAAAAAATAAAATTAAATAACCAATAAATTGTGAAAATATTTTAATTTCTTAAATCAAATTATTGATTCGTCCATAGACCTTGATGGGACTTAATTGCTTCTGGTGTATGTCATTTAATTTTTTTCATTTGTCAGATATGAAAATTGATTTAGTAAATAATAAGTCTAAATATTTAATGGATTTCCACATTCTTTTTCATTTAATTGTGTTTCAGTTGACATTTATTGCTCTGCAAAATCCAAACAAATCATTAAATATAACTGACTTAATTGGCCTTATCATTAAACACTTGTTGAGGATGACATAATTTTTGGATTACTAAGAGGGGAGGGTGAATAAGTAATAGACAAATTTAATCCTTTTTAACCATAAAATGCAAGTGTTAAATCAATGTATCATTATCATCCAATAGTTGTTGAGTAAATAAACAATGAACAATCATACACGTACACAGTACACCAATGTTTTTACGTGGAAACCCAAAGTGGGAGAAAACCACAAAATGTTGTTTCTTATATGTATTTAAGAATTACATTCATTAGAAGCACCAACTTCCTTTGTTTTCCAACTGCAACTAGAAGGAGGCTCCAACCCCCTAGTTTCTCAGGCTACAACATGAGGGAATCTCCAACTCTCCTATTCTCTAGCTACAACCAGAAGGAGGCTACAACCCCCTATGTTCCACAGCTACAAGTGGAAGGTGGATACAAACACGTGTGTAACTCCAAAAATAAAACAACCCAAAGCAAAAAAATTTATCATAATTACTTGGATATGTTTCCTCAACGATCTCCCAATTTCATGGTCTAAATCATTTTAGAAAAACATGTATTGTGAAAATGGTGATATGACCTGTAAATAATATACCTTAGAAAAATCATCAAAAGAATTTATCCTCCCTTGAATTTTGGCCTTCTTTACTTCACCTTCCCTCGGAAATTCGGATTAGATATCCTTTGGTTACCTCAGTCACTTGTAGATATTCAATATGCTCAAGTGTGATTGAAATGAGAGATCCTTGCCTCTTATTTATACTTTCATGTAGCTTCCTCAAGGGGTTACCTTTTAACCATCTTAACCCACTTCTAACCACTTGTCCAATTAGTAATTCTCCATTAAATGTATTATTTAAATAAATTATTTTGTATCCACTTTCACTTATAGTACACTCATCACTTCACTTTATTATTTAAATAATTCCTTCTTTGCAACCACTTTGACTACTTTGACTTTTGGGGGCTTCTAGATGACTCATGAGGGTTCTCCAACTTCACATGGCCATAACTCTCTAATCGTGAGGAGTTATGTGATGTTCCACATACCACTAGAAATGGAATGACATGTACTATCCATCCATAATAGTCTTACCTTAAAATATTTTAAAACTCATACCACTATACATCAAACAAACTTGGGTCCATTACCCAAACCTTTGTGCTACCGTAATTTGCTACCAGACTTTCTTCAAGGGTTGACATCAATGAAAACCAACCCAAATAATCAACAATCTCCCCCTTTGGCATTGATGGAAACACTCTGATGAAATACCAAAGTCATATCACTAATGCTCCCCATGTGACCATTGATCCCCCTAGAACCATGCCTTTGTTCTCTTTCTCCAAGCATTTACCTTTATATCTGATAAATATCTCCCCCCTTTGTCATTAATGGAAAAGGCATATTTCCATCCGAGGATTCTCCCCCTAACTAAACTTTCCTTGGGGATACTCCCCCTGACTAAACTCTTCCTGAAACTGATCCCCTAATCTGAATTGTCCTCTTTATGGTGCTTCCTCGTGTAAATCTAAGACATATAAGATAAGCATTCAAAAGAATTCATTTTGGAGTAGAAATTACTACGAGTCTTTGACGAAAATACTCAAAGGCTTCCCTTGGTAGCGATTTTGTAAAGATGTCTACCACTTATTCTTTTGTGCCCACATATTCAACTTTGATGTTCTTCTCTGCAACATGTTCCCATAGAATGTGATACTTTATTGGAATGTGCTTCGTCTTGGAATGCATCACCGGGTTCTTTGAGATATTGATGGCGCTTATATTATCACAATAGATTGGAATGGGCTCATCATACTCAACTTGTATATCTATCAAAGTTTGTTTCATCCATAGAACCTTAGTACAACATCCTACTGCTGCAATATACTCTACTTCGACTGTAGATAAATATATTGATGATTTTTTCTTGATTAGCCAATATACTAAACACTCACTCAAGTATAATGTTTCTCCACGGGTGCTTCACCAGTCATCAATGCAACCTGCCCAATCTACATCTGTGTAGGAAATAAGTGATAGATCATTTTCTTTTGGATACCATAATCCAAACTCTTTTGTTCCTTTGAGATATCTGAAAATCCTCTTCACTGCTAATACATGTGATTCCTTTGGTGCTGCTTGAAATTGTGCCACCTATCCAACTTCTTGCATTACATCTGGTCTAGATGTTGTCACGTACAATAATCTCCCAATCATTGACCTGTATTGCCTCTGGTCTGTAGACTTTGAATCATCATCTTTGCTCAACTTGAAACTGGTTTGCATAGGAGTGGTAACTGGTTTGCAATCTTCCATTCTGAACCTCTTTAACATTTCTTTGATATAATTAGTTTGAGAAATAAAAATTCCTTGGTTTCTTTGACATATCCGAAGACCCGAAAAGAAGGATAGTTCTCTAAGTAATGACATTTCAGATTCATTCTGCATATCCTTTGCAAATTTCTAGCTTAACCTGCCATCAGTACTTCCAAAAATAATATCATCAACATAAACTTCAATTATTAAAATAATATCTTGAGTTACCTTGATGTAGAGGTTGTTGTCTGCACTACATTTTCTGAACTCTGCTTGTTGTAGATATTTATCCAGTCTAGAGTACCATGCTCTAGGAACTAGTTGTTCAAAGTAGACTTCTTCTTCAAGTTCCTCATTCAGAAAAGATGATTTCATGTCTGTATCTATCCATATTGTTCAAGACTCTTCTACACAATTGTCCATAATTTTGAATCATATGTCAGTGTACTATCATGAAGTACTACTACAACTGATTAATCTATCATATTGTAATTCTGATAAATGAATGCACTGAATCTGTCTACTCAAATTCTGTAAGTTGCTCGAAGGATGGTTCTCTAGTCTATCTCAGCTACTGCATAGAATCCCCCTGTCTATTATTCATATTATCTAGGAGTATCTTAAGATGGATGGCTCATAATAATTCATGCTCTGAAGTGTATTAATCATCATCTTCATTAGTAGATTCTATAGTGTCCATGTTTTTTTTTTAATTTAAACATCAAATAATTAATCAGACATAAAATGTAACAGTTACTTGATTTCAAACTAATTTAATAATTCCTTTTCATAAAAGCACATACGCATGTAACTTTAACAACGAATATTAAAATTTTATAACAGAATAAAAACAAATACATAATTTTAAACACCTGGGTCTGATGCTAACCCTCTGTTTGCCCGCTTGCCTTGTTGACCACTGCTGAACTGTGTAACACTGCCCAAAACCTTGTTCCACCCTGCCAACTAGGTCAACTTCCTAGCTCCAGGATATCATATGAATATCCTGGCCTTCCGTGCCCAAAACCTCCAGCAAACCAATGCCCCTGTACTAAACCTTCCCACTCCCGAACTCCACTCT
>SNQJ01S0077640.1:16084-44914 GCA_010110895.2 Picea sitchensis | reverse complement strand
TCAATATCACTCCATGTATATTTTCTTCTCGATTTGTAACTATTTTGTAATAGAATTCATCCTCTATTAGATGCTCTGTTGCAGAATGGTTATAGGTCGTTTCTTGCAGAGGTCAAGGTTCAGAATTCATCCTTTGCTAGATGCTCTGTCCCAACCATCTCTTTCCACTGATTTGTGCTTGGAATTCACTCATCGCTAAGTGCTCCTTGTGTATTGATATGTTTTCTATTTATTCTGTTGCCATACTTTTATAAATCCTTCTCTTTGTAGTCAGCTTCTATCTCACCTCTACTCCATGGATTTCCATTGCCGAAACACTCTTTCTATTTGCTTGATAATTTGACTCCATGCCCAATGGACTAACTCCCGGTCCAACCCATCAACCCTAAAAACCTCAAAACTTTTTGTTACCCATAGATCTTCCCATCGTTAAGCTTATTGGATATTCTATCGTGACATATATTTGAGAGATCCCTCTCAGGTTGGAAGGGGAATCTTCTAATCAAAAGTGGTTCGTGGTTATCTCGAAATTTACCTGCACGCAACCCAAATCAAGTTCTGAGTGATAACTTATTTTTTCATTTAAAATGTGCTAAGGATTGGCTCTATTACAACCTAGAACCAACTCTTGCAACAATACATTGTAAATCTGGACCGTTCATTATAAGGTCGCAGATCTAACGGTAGAAATTATGTTAGGATTTTTTTCCCTAGAAGGAAACCCTCTGTTATGAGGGAAATGTATTGTGGCTATGCATTATGGCGAGTATTGCATTCTGAGAGAGGAGTTTGTGAGAGAATGTAGAGGAAGTTACAACAGGTTTTGTTGTAGGTTGTATCCCTTCATTTGCTGGATAATAATAAAGGAAGGACCTGGCAATTTCTCTGGTGGACATAGACCACATTGGGTGAACCACGTAAATCTATGTCTCTATTGTATTGTGTATCTTCTATGTTTTGTTTCCGCATTTGTTTTATTTTATTGCTCTGCGGTCCTGTTTTTACAACATTGTTTTCTTTACAAATTTGTCTTCTTACTTGAATGAATTGTACACCTTGAGGATCATGGTTTCCTTTAATTAATGGATTCTTGAGCATCTGAGGATCTGATGTATTTTTTCTATTAGTCACTGTTTAGATACAAGTACCTTGAATTCATTTATGCAGAGAGGATCTCTGCCTTATGTATTTTCTTCTTTGTGTTATATTCTTCTTCCTCTATTCAATAAACCTTTATCTGATATGCAGATTGATTGTATTTAATGAGAAGGGTGTTTTCTTGACTCCATAGCCCAATGGACCATCATTGATTTATAGCATCTTACTTTCCTTCCCCTTCCTTTCTTTTTCGTAATCCACAAAACCAATCAAGTATTTTTATATCTATGTTACCAAGATTACTCTCATTTGCAGTCTGAGAGTGACTCTTACAGTGTTAACAATTTGAATCTAAGGAAAGGGGTATGTTCTATATGGTTTTGTTCTAGTTTCGGGTTCCCAAAATAGGGATATTTTTTATGCCCGCATGTACAAATTTATCCATAAAACTCCTCAAGAGAAACAAGATTGAGACCCAACTCTCTAAAACCTGACCTCGTCAGGGACATGCACTAAGAATGAGAATGAGTATATTCCTTTAATACCATTGATCCAGATTATTTTGAGAACGAAATGAAGGTATAAATATAACAAATATATAAAAATGAGATACACAGAGATGTTGCAAGGAACATAGTAATACAATAAAAATCAAATTCTATTAATGACTATCTGGAATACAAAATACAGTAAAATGCAAAGCACACAAGCTAGCTAGAATGATGGTATATTATCTCTGAAGAGAGATGTGTTGGCTACACTCATTTGCAAGAAGTTGATTACAATGAAGCTCCAAAGGCCTTTTTAACATAAATAATAAATGAGAAAACCCTAAACATCCAAAACCATAACCCCAGAAGATGAAATGCCAAAAGGTTTGTGAGCCTCGATGGGGGTATTTGATACATCAACTTCCCGAGGGTGCAACTTTTGCATACGATCTTTGTTTGGGGCACTTCATACCCCATTGGAAAGGTCTAGCTAAGGATTAAATATTTTGAATGGACCAATACATCCTAATAGGGATCTATTGAGCGTTGCCAAGTAAAAAAAAACATCATTTAGGGCCTCAAAATGACCCTGGAAGTTTGGGATGCAAAAACAGTAGAAAATTTGACAAGATTTAAACTGTAATTTGAGCCAGTGGAATAGATCATTTATGACCAAGTCCAACAAAAATTTGAAGCCATGGATACCAAATTCACGAGTGAATTCGACACCCTCAAATCCACTGTCAACTAGTTGTTGAACCGATCCCAGGGCCTTTCCTTATCAGAACAACCGCTCCACTTAGATGTTGTTGACTCCTACCGTTATATGGTATTTCAATCCAATTTATTTCATCGTGACCCCCATGTTCCCAAAGTTGATATCAATAAATTTGATGGATCTGATCCCACAAGTTGGGTCACTCAAATGGAGCATTACTTTTCTTTTCATGGCATTACTTATGAGTTGGTGAAACTTCATTATGTTTTTCTCTATCTAGATTCTGAATGCTTGAAATGACAGAAATGGTGTAAAAAATCATGCCAGGAGTATTTTGGTTGGACACATTTTGTTACAGAGATCTATGAATGCTTTGACACTGACACCCACTATTTAGGTTGTTTGACCAAATTGAAATAGTCGAGCACAGTGGAAGATTTTATATTTTCCTTTCAGTACTTGGTCTTCAGAACAAAGGGCATGATAGATGCCTTCTTCTTGGAATGATTTATCATGGTCTAAAGGATGAAATCCGAGCCCAGGTCCTCATGGCTCGCCCTCAGACTTGGTTGGAAGATGATAAACATACCAAAGAAGCACAACAACAACGTTGGATTTTCCCAAAACAACAAACCCTATATTCTTCCTCTCCCTCGACCTACCAATATTGCCCCTCCTACAACCCCTCTCAAGGTCCAGAAATTAACTCGTGCAGAAATTGTTGAACACCAACTCAAGGGTATTTGCTATAATTATGATGATAAATATTTTCTCAGGAACAAGTGTAAGGAACAAAATCCTTTTATGGACATTTTCGAGGATTTTGTTGACGAGGAGGTTGAATTCCATCTATGGAAGAGATATACCCTCTATATGCCACTACTCCACCCACTGACCCACTAGAAGTTGAACCATTGATTTTGTTGCATTCCCTCACCGACTTCTCTGCTCCCCAAACCCTCAAGCTAGTTGGCTACTTTAATCATAATAAAGTCATCATCCTTTTTTATAGTGGAAACACCCATAATTTTAGTCACTGTTTCCTTGCCCAGGAAATCAATTTCTATATTTGTGTTGTCAACAATTTTAAAATCATGACTTCCAATGGCAGTTCCGTGAAATTTTGTGGGCATTGTGAAAATGTGCGCCTACAAATTGATCAATACCACCTGAAATATCATATGTTTTCTATTGACATGGTTGGTTGTGGCATTGTGCTTGGTGTTGAATGGTTACACACTCTAGGCTCCATTATCATGGATTTTAAGGAATTAACCATGCAATTCCAACATGAGGGACAATAATATTAGTTCCAAGGAATCACAGTAGGCTCCCCTGAGATCATCAGTTCCCATCGAATGGAAAATATCCTTAAAAAAGGTCATTTGGGTATTATTTCTCAACTTCATTCCATTCAAGAAGTTGAGACACCCTCCATGCATCCTGACCTCCAATCTATCATATCCAAACACCAAGCTATTTTTTCCATTTGCTAGGGACTTCCCCCTTCCTGTGGCATTCATGATCATTCCATTCCTCTTGTCATGGGAAGTCTTCCCCCCAATATTCTCCCTTATATTCATCCCTTTTTCCCAAAAGAATGAAATTCAAAAAATTGTTCAAGAATTGCTTGACGCGGATGTTATCCTTCCTAGTATTATCCCCTATTATTTTCCTTTGGTCATGGTCCTCAGGCAATAAGGCACTTGGTGAATGTTCCTATACTTTCACGCCCTCAACAAACTCACCATCAAAGACAAATTTCTCATCCCTATCATTAATGATATCTTGGATGACTTGAGCGGTGCTTAGCACTTTACTAAACTTGATCATTGTTCTCGATACTACAAGATATATATGAAAGATGAAGACATTCCCAACACTTCATTTAGAACTCATGCGGGTCACTATGAGTTCTTGGTCATTCCATTTGTCCTGTGTAATGCCCCCTCCAATTTCCAAAGACACATGAATCATGTCTTTTGTCCTTTTCTCCATCATTTTGTCTTAGTTTTCTTTGATGATATTATCATCTATAGTAACACTTGGACAACCCATCTCTCCCATGTGGATAAATTTCTCCATCTACTCTCTTAGCACCAACTTTTCCTAAAACAATCTAAATATTTCTTTGGTGCCTCGGAAGTGGAGTACCTAGGTCATATTATCATCCAGGATGGTGTAAGGGTGTATTTTAAGAAAATTGAATCTATGAAGGATTAGCCTCGCCCTAAAAATATTAAGAGCTTGCGTGGTTTTCTCGGTTTAACGAGATATTATCGCAAGTTTGTTCAGAATTATGGAAAAATTGCAGCACCTCTCATTGCTCTCCTTAAAAGGAATTATTTCACTTGGACTCTAGAAGATGATCAATCCTTCCATGACTTGAAAGAGGCTATGTGCATGAATCTTGTCCTGGAACTTCTGAACTTCACCAAGAATTTTGTCCTGGAATGTGACAGTTCAGGGAACAAAATTGGGGCAATCCTCATGCAATATGACAGGCCTTTAGCCTTCACAAGCAAAGAACTTTCAGAGATACATTTGGGCCAATCAATATATGAAAATGAAATGTTGTATATCCTTCATGCCGTGGATCTATGGTGTCCTTATCTCTTGGGGAAACACTTACATATTAAAATTGATCACCAAAGCCTCAATTATTTTATGAAAGAACGAATTTCATCCCCAAAACAACAAAAATGGGTGACCAATATATTTGTATATGATTATGATTTCATTTACAAGAAGGACAAAGGAAAGATGGTTTTTGATGCTCTTTCTCAGAAGTATGAAGAAGAAGGGTCCCTCTTTTCCCTCTCCTTCATTGTGCCAGATTGGCTCCAAGTTTTTCACTAGGAATGGTTCCAAGACCCCATAATTTCTCGCCTGATACAACAATTGCAAGACCATTCTCCAGCTTCTCCAGGGTACTCTTAGAAGAATGATGAGCTTCACTACAAATGGCATATGTATTTAAGAAAAAAGTCGTAACTTAAATCCACGGTGCTCTTTGAACTTCATGCTTCACCCACAACTAGGCATTCAAGGTTCACCAAAGCCTATGAAAGGGTCAAACGTTCTTTTTTCAGGGATGGTATGAAACAAGACATCCACATCTTTGTGGATGAATGTGATGTCTATAAATGAAACAAGGGAGAAACATTAAAAGCACCAGGAACACTTCAATCACTTCATTCTAAACATCAATTTGTTGAAGAGGACCAGGTGTTTCTTCATCTGCAACCTTATAAGAAAAATTCACTTAAAGTTGAACATTGTTAGAAACTTGCTCCCAAATTTTATGGTCCTTATACAATTCTCAAGTGAGTGGGGCCTATGGCCTACCAGTTATCTCTTTCCAATAATTCTAAGCTCCATCTTGTTTTTCATGTCTCACGCTTCAAGAAGGTGATTGGAACTAAGTGCCAAAATCAAACTTGTCTTCCTGAGTTGGATGAAGAAGGATCCATCTGGTTGTAGCCCTAAGCAGTTTTTGATTAGCATGAGCATATTCTCCATCACCACACCATCAAGGAAGTGTTAGTACAATGAAATGATACAACTCCAGTAGAAGCCACCTGGGAGCCAGCTCACATTCTGCAACAATTTCCTCATCTCAAGACTTGAGGAAAATAGTTTTTTCAAGGGGTATGGCATGTTAGGGACCTAACCTCCCTAACTCCTCATGTAGGTAGAATAATATATTTCCCATGTAACAAAGTCAAATATTAATAATGACTAGAAATAAGTAAGAATAAGTCAAATGTAAGAAGACTTAATAGAATCTTCTACTTCTAGAAGATCTTCCTCTAGATTGTTCTTATGGTAGATAGATTTAGTATAAATAAGAGTCGAGGGTATGAGAATTTTTGTCTTGGAGATTATTGTAATAGAGTTCTTCTCTGCTGGAGGTTTCCCCCTCGAAGAGGCAAGTGAACATTGCTATCATAATAAATTTTCTCTTCCTGGTGATTATTCTAGTGTTGTTATGATGTTCTTCTGATACTTTTCTGGATAAATCACTATTATTCTGTAACTGCTTGCTAGATATTTTATATTCTGCACAATATATTGTATCAGGAATATTGCAAGGCAAGACCTAGAGCATGACCTAGACCTATATGATGACCATGATTTAGACCATGACATAGACCTATACCATGACCCAGACCACGACATAAAGTTAGAGCTATATTTAGACGATGACCTAGAGCTTAACATAGACCATGACCTAGACCATGACATAGAGATATATCTAGAGTTAGGCGATGACCTAGATATTGAAATAGACCATGACATGGACCTCCCATACTCTCATTTTCTCACTATATACCCCCCCTCTCCCTGTCCCTCACTCTCTTTTTCTTCCCCTCTCCCCCCTCTCACACTTTCTTTCTTCCTCTCTCTGCATCCCTACTTCCTACTTTGCAAGGAAAGAAATGGCCTTGACCTAGACATGTAAGGAACTAGACCTAAACCTATACATATCAAGGAACATGGAAAGACCTGGAGCATGACCTAGACCTATACTATGACCATGACGTAGATCATGACATATACCTAGACCATGAACTATACCATGACATAGAGCTAGAGCTATATTTAGATGATGACTTAGATCTTGACGTAGACCATGAAATAGACCACAACATAGAGCTAGATCTAGATTTAGGCGTTGACCTAGAGATTGATGTAGACCATGATATATCCCCCCTATCTTCATATAAGCCTAGGCATAACTTATACTCAATTCTTAACCCTCTCTACACTCAAGCCCTGAGTGCACTATGCATATACCTTGTGTACAACCCTTGCACTCACATCACCCACATCTTGGTGCTCTAACCATTTCTCTATCCTTGAAAACAATTTCAATCCTAACCCCTTAGGCCTTAGTTGTCTCCATACCCCTATACATATTTGTTCATAAATATGTTTGGTGTATATTAAATTGTATATATGTTGCATTAAGAGCACACACGCACTCCTATGACTTGACTGAGTTGTAGTTGTTGGTCATTTGTGCTCAACAAGAGCACGCACATGTTCCTAGAACACACACATGTTCTAGGAACAGACACGTGTACCTACTGGGAATGTTTTAGTTCCAAGAAAACCCCATTTCATCTATCTCATGGTTGATTAAAATCCACGACAACTTCAGACAAAAAGCACCCACAGAGACAGGTTTTACTTATTTTAGTGTTCTTGTTAGATTCATAAAGACTTTTTTGTTATTGCCAGACATATAAACATTGACATAGTGTATATAGAGAGGTATTCAAACATATACATGATTAGTGTAGGGATATATACATAATTTTGTATGTCTATAGCACTAACGTCAACATAGTGTAGTTGTCAAGTATTTTCTACCCTTTTTCTGAATTTCAAAATCTACAGTAATACTAACAAGCAAAGGCCCTTTGCAAATAATGGTGAGAAAATCCAACATTTCATAGGCCAAAGAATTGTTTCAAACCGACTAGAAAATAATAATATCACCTAAATTTAAGCCAACTTTGGACGGGTTTATCTAACCCTGAATAGAGGGATTAATCACTTATGGTGATTATTATCACCTAGTAACTTGTGATTTATCTAATTCAACTCTTGTATGGAGGGAGGATTAATTCCCTAAATGGATTAGTTACTCTACTTCAATAATGGAGACATATATTTCTTCTATGCATTTCAATTTGTTAAAAGTCTCGAGCCATTGCTCTCATGACCTACTTCATTACTTTTTTTATCTAGTCTCCTTGATTGAGAGGTTGATAATTCTTGACATGGTAAGTCCTTGTTTTCTTAGTCCCACTATATCATTCGAACAATGGTTATCATTTTTATTAAGATGTAGTACACTATAGAAAGTGGTATCTATAAAATACATAGGATGAAAAATGGAAAACAAATAGTGTAACTAGTGACAAGATATTTGCAGGAATGGAACCTATTGAAATTGACATTATGATAGTTTGGAGGCTTAAAGATTATGATATTGCAGTGCACCCAAATTGAAAGGACTGTTTGGAGGCAGAGAGATAATGAGATTACAATGAACCGTTTGTAGGCCCAGACATCATGAGATTGATGTACACCCGAGTTGAAATGACTGTTTGAGGCGAAAATATGTGAGATTGCAATGCACCCTTTGGAGTGTCAGATCGGATCAGATTGTGATTAGGATTAGATTCTATATTTTATGGGAAGGGGTGGATATTTGGGATGTTTTATTATGCTTGGTTGCATTGGGTATACCTTATTTTCGTTCCCTCTTCTCTATGTTTCCCTCACCAGAACTCTCACATGTGCCTGCATCCCTCATCTTTGCAATATTAGTCTCTTCCTTCATTTAGACACGGTGGAAAGATCCTCGCTTTCTTCCTCCTCTCTAGCTCCACTATATTTTCCTAATGAGAGAAACACAAGTGGGATTTGTGTACAATGGGCACAAATCATGCTCATGCCCTTTAAATAATTTTATCAGTAAGAACGCACACGCGTTCTTAGGAATGTTCACACATTCCTGCCACTAAACCTACGTGGAAATCGACGTGGAGGTTTGACCACATCCAAACCTATAGGTATAGGAACACGTGTGTGTTCCTAAGAATGCGCATGTGTTCTTGCGAGAACACATTCTTACTCATTTCGTTGCCACTTTTTCGACCATGAACTTCTTGCACTCACTCTAAAGGGAACAAAATTTCTTAGAGAAATGTGGTGGCGTAATGTCAGGATGGTACTTTACACAATTCTATTTGGGTTTGGCTAGTCATTTTCAGTGGATTTCAATGCATTCCCCGATGAGGGGTTATTGAGACTCTGAATCCTTCTGGTGTTTTCGTCATACAAAATTAGATGGGATTATGTTCAAATATTCTTTCTAGGTTTCTACAGAGACATTTTGTGTATAAATAGACATGTTGTGGCATAACAAAAATATAATGCATTATTTGTGATCAATTACAGATTTAAGTACAAATGGTGAATTAGGAAGAAACAATTCCAGTGCATCAAATAAAAGATATTGGTCAGTTTCATATTCATATTCCTAGGGATTCAATCGACATCTTAAAGAAATCATTCAAATATTCAAGCATATCTATGGCAGAAAATGAGTAGTGAACATGCATAAAATTAACAATCGTTAAAGGGTACTTTCTGGCATTTCAAGGTATGAAAATAATTTTTCAACAGGTGGTAGCAAGAAATTGCATTAGCTCATAATTCTAGGAGATCCCATATGAATATAATACATCAATAAGAAAATATGGGATATTGGTAATCCCAACTTCAAAGTACTTCGGGAAGTCAATGATAGTTGACAGAGTATCTACCAGCCAACAAAATGAAGGGGTCAATATATTCATCAAATCATTCCATATTTTGATCCACCAGTTTCGATGACAATTCCGGCATTTGAGCAATGAATGGGAAGGTAGAAGAACATTTGGCAAGTCAACTCCAGATCCAAATTTTTAGGCATAAATCAACAACTACCAGATTTACAGACAGAGGATTTTCTAGTTGACCCAGATTTCTTGCAACCATTTAGTTTTTTATTTTATTTTTAGATGGATTGTAATGATGTATAAAAGTTGTGATTTCGAATGTAACTAGGGGGGCATCCAAGTGGAAGAAATATTCCTTGGAGAGGCAAAGTTTAGATTGGGATCGAGGCAAAGTGTGCAAATGTTCATAGTTCTTCATAATTGGCTTACGATTTTTGGAATTATAATTGTGTAGAAAGTTTGAAAAATTCAATGTTTCGAGTGGACACTCCACCCATCATCAGGGACTCTTGAAACAAGAATGAATGAAAAGAGTGTTGAAGAGAAGCTTTATAAAGCCAGGGGGGAGAAGGGAATGTTAGAGAGAAGTGGACAAAATAGTCATTGAATGAATTAATCTATTACCAATTAATAATTAGGTTATAAATGCTAGATAAGATGTTTAATATAAAATAATGAATTAATAATAATTTTAAAAAATTAAAGATTGAAAGAAAGTTAAAGAAAACGTAAGGAAGTAGTCGTTGAAAGAATAAAACCGTTACCACTTAATAATTAGGTTATAAGGGGAGGGAAGTTTGTTTGAATTAAAAGATAAAATAATAATAATTTTATTTTATTATTATTAAGGTTTAAATTAGATATTGCCAGAGGGTGGTCTTAGAGAATAAAGGAAATAAAATAAAGAGTGGATAAAGAATGAGGAAATTTAGTTCTCCAAAAGTAAAGTAGGAGGAACTTCCAATTACGAGGTTAAAAAGATGGGGAAAGAATAAACAATTAAGGCTAACTCAAAGTTCAAAGATAGAAGATAACAAAGATTAATACTAATTCAAAGATGAAAATCATAAAAAGGGGGTATTATAAAATGAAAATTAAAGGATTCTAAGAATCACAAATGACCCGAGATGAGTGGTAGGGTGTTTGAATTTGGCAAAGTTCTCAGCAAGGGCTGATTTAGATATACAATTGTGGGTGGTATGGACAGTGTGTTGTTTTATACGAGTGTAAATAAAATTTTTATGAATTTTAATTCACTTTCATTCCTATTTATTAAACATAGATCTTCTCAATCAATAATTTAATCTGTATTTTTAACCTTAAATACTAGATTAATATTTTTAATAAGAAAATCTATTTTGTATAAATATCAAACAATTACTTCACACTTCCTTGAATATCTTAATGAGAGTGCATTACAGATTTGTTATTTTTACATATTTATATTTTTTAATTTGAATCATAATTACGTATTTATTGCTCTATTGGTCTACCCTATTTTTGTTCCCTCTGCTCTATGTTTCCCTTGCCGGAACTCTCACATGCACATTCATCTCTCATCTCTGCAATCTCATTCTTTGCCATCATTCTTCATTTAGACACGGTGGAAAGATCCTCCCTTTCTTCCTCCTCTCTAGCTCCACTATATTTTCCCAATGAGAGAAACACAAGTGAAATTTGTGCACAATGGGCACAAATCACGCTTGGGCCCTTTAAATAATTTTATCAGTAAGAACACACACACGTTCTTAGGAATGTGCATGTGTTCCTGACACTAAACCTACGTGGAACTCGACTTGGAGGTTTGGCCACATCCAAACCTATAGGTATAGGAACACGTGTGTGTTTCTAAGAATGCACATGTGTTCTTGCGAGAGCGCATTCTTACTCATACCCTTGCCACTTTCTCATCCATGAACTTCTTGCACTCACTCTAAAGGGAAACAACTTGCTTAGAGAAATGTGGTAGTGTAATGTCAGGCTCGTGCTTTGCACAATTCTATTTGGGATTTGGCTAGTCATTTTCAGTGGATTTCAATGCATTTCCCGATGAGGGGTTATTGAGCCTCTGAATCCTTCTGGTGTTTTGTTCATACAAAAATAGATGGTATTATGTTCAAATCTTCTTTCTAGGTTCCTACATAGGAATTTTGTGTATATATAGGCATGTTGTGGAATAACACAAATATAATGGATTATTTGTGATCAATTACAGATTTAAGTACAAATGGTGAATTAGGAAGAAACAATTCCAGTGCATCAAATGGAAGATATTGGCCAGTTTCATATTCATATTCCTAGGGATTCAATCAAAATATTCATGCAATCATTTGAGGATTCAAGCATATCTGTGTCAGAAAATTAGTTGTCAACATGCATAAAATTAACAATGGTTAAAGGGTCCTTTCTGGCATTTCAAGGTATGAAAATAAATTTTCAATAGGTGGTAGCAAGAAATTTTGCATTAGCTCATAATGCTAGGAGATCCCATATGACTATAATACTTCAATAAGAAAAGATGGGATGTCAGTAATCCCAACTTCAAAGTACTTCGAGAAGTCAATGACAGTTGATAGAGTATCTACCAGCCAACAATATTGAGGGGTCAATATATTCATCAAATCATTCCATATTTTCATCCACCAGTTTCGATGACAATTCCAGCATTTGAGAAATGAACGGGAAGGTAGCAGAACATTTGGCAAGTCAACTCCAGATCCAAATTTTTAGGCATAAATCAACAACTACCAGATTTATAGACATAGGATTTTCCAGTTGGCCTAGATTTCTTGCAACCAATTAGATTTTTATTTTATTTTTAGATGAATTGTAACGATGTATAAAAGTTGTGATTTCGAATGTAACCAGGGGGCAATCCCGGTGGAATAAATCTTCTGTGGAGAGGAAAAGTTTAGATTAGGATTGGGGTAGACTGTGTGAGTTTTGAAAATCATAAAGGGATATTGTCTTTTTCAATATGAAATTATCAGAGATTTGGAGAGGCAGAGCTTAGATTAGGATACGGGCAAACTGTGTGCGTTTTGAAAAGCCTAAAGGGTAATTGTCTTTTTTAATATGACATTGTCAAAGATTCTTGAGAGCCTTATTACCAATTTGTAAACTCTTTTGTTCTTCATCTATCTTTATCTACCTATTTGAATGAAATAACAGTTGTTGAGTATCAATAACTTTTCATGTCTTATAGAATCTGGAGCAATAAAGGATTTATTGTGATTGCTTGTATCTCAAAAGTTTCATTTAAGTATCTACGTTCTTAATTGGAAAGCATTTATGGTTAATGAATATTCAATCTTATGGATATGCAAAGTTGATCTAAGATAGTTCATATTTGTCTCTTCTTATTCTTCTACCTTTCACATCAAATTTAGCCTCTCTAGTAATTGGTTTAATTGCTTTTGATTCATGAAATGTAATAGATGACTCCATTCCCAATGGTCTATATCACTGATCAAATTATATTCCAGTTGTTGCCTCGAATCCGTTTCTTTCTTTTCTCATTCAGATCTCCTTGATCCACCAACATCCCATTTTATCCAACCAAATTCTTTTTTAATATGTGCTAGGAATTTCTCTTTTGCAGTGAAGAGAAATCTCTAGCGCTAACAAATTCTTTATTTCAAAGTTTGCAAATTTCCATAGTTCTTTATAATTGGCTTACGATTTCTGGAATTATAATTGTGTAGAAAGTTTGAAAAATTCAAAGTTGGCTTACGATTTTTGGAATTATAATTGTGTAAAAAGTTTGAAAAATTCAAAGTTTTGAGTGGACACTCCGCCCATCATGAGGGACTCTTGAAGTAAGAATGAATGAAAAGAGTGTTGAAGAGAAGCTTTACAAAAGCAGGGGGAGAAGAGAATGTTAGGGAGAAGCAGACAAAAATAATTATTGAATGAATTAATATGTTACCAATTAATAATTAGGTTATAAAGGCTAGATAAGATATTTAATATAAAATATTGAATTAGTAATAATTTCAAAAGATTAAAGATTGAAAGAAAGTTAAAGAAAAAGTAAGGAAGTAGTTGTTGAAAGAATCAAACCATTACCACTTAATAATTAGGTTATAAGGGGACGGAAGTTTGTTTGAATTAAAAGATAAAATAATAATAAATTTATTTTATTATTATTAAAATTTAAATTAGATATTGCAAGAGGGTGGTCTTAGAGAATAAAGAAAATAAAATAAAGAGTGGATAAAGAATGAGGAAATTTAGTTCTCCAAAATAAAAGTAGGTGGAACTTCCAATTAGGAGATTAAAAAGATGGGAAAGAATAAACAATTAAGACTAACTCAAAGTTCAAAGATAGAAGATAACTAACAAAGATAAATACTAATTCAAATTCAAAGATGAAAATCATAAAAAAAAAAAAGGGTATTATAAAATGAAAATTAAAAGAGTCTAAGAATCACAAATGATGCGAGATGAGTGGTAAGGTGTTTGAATTTGGCAGAGTTCTCAACAAGAGCTTCTTGCTGATTTAGATATACAATTGTGAGTGATATAGACAATGTGTTTTTTAGACTAGTGTAAATAAAAATCTTATTCACTTTCATTCCTATTTATTAAACATACATCTTCTCAATCAATAATTTAATCTGTATTTTTAATCTTAAATATTAGATTAACATTTTTAATAAGAAAATCTAAATTGTATAAATATCAATCAATTACTTCCCACTTTCTTGAATTATCTTAATGAGAGTCCATTACATATTTATTTTTTTAATTTAAATCATAATTACATTTTTATTGCATGTACATCTTTGTCTTTTTAGTTAAATACAATGAAGGCATTTTTTGGTTCAATACGATTTTATTTTTCCTAAAGTAAAGGTGAAGTTGTCCTTCCCTTGAGGGGAAGGAAGGTTTCTTTCTTACATTTCAAGCAAAGGTGGAATTTCAAAACCGATTTAATTTGATGGTTTCGATCACTTTATTATTATCCGTTTTGGGATTTTCAATAAAGTTTAGAAACAGTTTTTTTTCAAATGTGATTTCAACCTACCTTTGTTAAAAGACAAAGTTGACCTTTGATATTCAAGTGGAAAGAAAGTAGTTATTTCTTGCTTTAATTCCAAGTTAAGGAAGGTAATTATTCCGTGCTTTTCGAGCTATGGTGGAAGGTGAAACGAAATAAGATTGAATGGGTTGTCGCCTTAAACAATTAACTTACTTTGCTTTGCTCCGTTCCAAAGATATTCCGCACATACTGATTTTGAAGGTTCTCTTTTTTCTTTAATCTTTCATTGGATTAATTATAATTCGCATTCCACACTAAGCTACGATGATATGGATGGGCAATTTTTCATCTTGTGTGTCAAGCTATGATCTACGGTGCAGGTAAGATCAAAGATTATATAACCATGTGAATGGATGAAGGAGAAGAGATGGATGAGCACCAAAAGAGAAGAAAATTAAAAATGGAAGAAATAGTTGTTGTTGTTTCGCATATAGAAGACTTTAATATTTCTTCTAAATATTTCTTCGAAAATAAAGGTTTCCGAGAGGATTTTAGGTCTCTCTGTGACGAGCTTGAGAAACTTGAGGATTTTCTGTACCCTACTGTTCACATAGCGTTGGAATGCGGAGCAGCTAGCAACGTCTGCGAGGCGATCTTCCGGATGGGTACCAACGTTTGCAACGCTATCTTCCGCGCTCATCGGATGGGCCGCAAGATTAAGAAGTTAAATGAGAGAATTACGGAGATTCGATCACGTTGGCTCTGTCCTCCACGTGAATGCTCGTCAGTGAAAGACCCTGTTGAATCTAATTCAAGGGAAAGATGGGATGGAATTGATGCTCATCAGCTTAAAAGAGTGTACGAGGCTCTGCCTGATGTTCTGAAGCTTTGTGTTGTTTACTTCTCTGTTTTTCCTACAAATATTGAAATAGAATGTGAATATTTACTGCATTTATGGATTGCTCAAGGATTTGTTTCTGGCCATGTATACAACTTAGCACGTCTGTACATAGACGAACTTATTGATCGACGCCTTATTATCCAAGTTTCAAAAGATGGTGGGGTTGGGCGAGTAGAATGTTGCAAATTGCATAATTTATTGCATGATTTAGCTGTTTCTGAGTTTGTCAAACAAACTGCGTGTTTGTTAAACCCCGGAGAACAATTGAAAACATTACCAGTGAATGACTGCAAGCAGAACTTGTGTATTATTTCGCTGATTAAAAACAATATATCAGCAATCGAGGAGGCCATTGACTGTCCAGCACTCCGCACTTTATTGTTAGCTGAAAATTTACAACTTAAATCAATAAGTGCGAGTTTTTTTAACAATATGGCACATCTCACGGTGTTAGATTTAAGTCAAACTGATATTAGTTCTTTGCCCAAATCTATTGGGAAATTAAAACATTTGAAGTTTTTGAATTTGTCCAAAACAAAGATCTCGGAGCTGCCAGAGGATTTGAGTGGTTTGCGGCGCCTCCAATTTCTGGATGTTAGTCATTGTTCCCGTCTATCAAAGCTGCATTCAGGCATAGGGAAGCAGAAATGTATGCTATACCTCAATGTGGAGGGTTGCGAAAAGTTGGAGCAGTTGCCTCTGGGAATATCGGAGCTCTGCCTTCTGCACACATTGAAAGGCACTCTATCTGATGCTGGTGCCAACACCAAAGCCTTGCAATTGAGAGATATCAAAGGATTGACCCTTCTGCAACACATATCATTACAGATCAATTATTTGACTGCTCCATCATCAGAAGAAGGTATATTTATTCAACCGAAGGAGGGGACTTTTGGTGGCATGAAAAAGTTGCGGACCCTCTGCATAATGAATAGGAGAGACTATCCGTTCCATCTTGCCAAGGACACGGAAGTCATGGAATGCCTTGAAATGGCTCGTCTGAGTAAATGTGTGGTCCCGAAATGGATATTTGGGCTTCAGAACCTCATGGACCTGGAGTTAGAACTCGATCATAGCGCCAATTATGAAGGACTGGAAAAGGCTCCAAATTTGAAAAGGCTACAGTTGTTATGCAATTACAATTGTATTGAGTTTCCAAAGCAGTTTGGAGAATGTATGGCGTTTCCAAAGCTGGAAGAGTTCATCATAGAGCGTTTTAACAGTTTGGAAAAGTTTCCGTTGTTGAATCCTACAGCAATGCCAAGGTTAAAGTATTTCCGACTCAGATGGTGTGACAAATTGAAAAATATGATCGAAGGAATAGAGAACCTAAGGAGTCTTGAAGAGGTAGAGTTCCTTGTTGACCCCCAAAAAGAACAAGACCTTTGGAAAGGCCAATGGCTACAAATTTTGAAAGCCCGCCAAATTAAAATCATAGCGGCGCCGCGCGATCAAAGTGTAATTGATGCCATTGTCACTGGAGATATTGCAATTCTGGATTAAATTGACAGCAAATGATGGCGCACTTCGTGCGTGTTTATGTATATTTAAAGTGGGAAAATTGTATAACATTATACTTGTATTCATATTTAAAGTGGGAAAATAGAGAGTTTGAATTGTATGACATTATGCTTGTATTCATATTTTCTATGGAAAAAGATGTATTTTGCAGTTTTCAAGTATCTATGAAGAAAGTTGTATTCTGCAGTTTTCAACTCTCTATGGAACGTTTGTTTTATTGGAATAAAACTTTCCACAAAAGATGGTCCCACTTTGCATATCACAATTATGAGGAAGGTTTATTTGTAAATAGAAGGTAATAAATGTAAAGATTACTCAAAATTTAAGTATGTGTAGAGTTCCCGATTAGCTAAGTTAAATCTCATTTCCTATTTCTATTTTTTAAAAGTTAAAATATATTTTTTAATTATATAAATGTGAATGATGTGTATTTTTTTTTAGTTTAAATTTTATTTATATAAATTGAAATTTTAAAGGAGATATTTTGACAATGAAGGTAGCTAGAATATTTTTATAGTGATTTTTAATTTTAAAATAATATATTTGAATTTTACTTTATTTATTTGTATATAAAGTTAACTTAATTTTTTTTTATGCATACTAACATAGATATTTACACAATTATACATACAGAATATTTATAAAATTTTATTGGTAAATAAACATTATACACAACCATAATGTATACACAGTCATAATGATTAATTGGTGCAACAACAATAAATACACATTATACATAGCCATAAAAAACACATATAAACATGGCACTTATCTTTTGTAAAAGCACCAACTTGTTGTAGACCTTTCAAGGATGAGAAAGTAAAAATCCACAAATTCATGAGTGGGTTGACATCCTTTTACAACCCAATGAAGTGTAACCCCTTCTCTCCTTCGTAGTCCCTCAGGTTGTCCAACTTCCATTCCAGGAATCCATTACATGTCAGCCAAGAAGTCTCAGAGCTTTATGGCTCTAAGAACTCCATCTTCTATAATAAAGTCTCTAGGAACCCTCTAGACCTCACACCCATAGAACCTATCCCAGAAAATTCTCCCTCTAGGGCTCCAACCTTCCCCGAGACAGCCCAAGGAAAAATGTTCACCCAAATCCACCTAGTATTCTCAAGATTCACAAGATAACAAGGTTATACTGGTTCCTTATCTCACACCCCACATGTCATCACAACCATAATCATTGGATAGGTACAATATAATCGACTTTCTCACATAGTACAAACTTTATATGGATGGTTTAAACTTGACAAGTGGCATATAAGGACCTCTTTTCTCTTCACTTGAAAATTAATTTGACCTTTAGGCACTTAGGATAAAAAATCATAAAAACAATGACTTAGAACTTAGGAATATATTACTATATTCCTTGGCTTAGGCCCCCTTGACTTAGGTCCTTTCCCATAAGCCCTAACCCTCTTTATATCTCATGGAGTCCTAGCCCCCCATACTCTTTGGTTTGCAACAATAATGCATTTTATTAATATCATGAGTTTGGTTACAATGTACAGTGCTAGGCTCATTAACCTTTCAACATATAGGCTCTCCAACCTGATATCACATAGAAACATTGTTAGAGACCTAACCTACCTAACCCCTCAAGTGGATAGAATAATATATTTCCATGTAATAAAGGTCAATATTAATAAGGCCTAGCAATAAGGAGGAATAAGTCAAATGTAAGAAGACCTAATAGAAACTTCTCTTCTAGAAGGATCTTTATTTTGAAGGTTATCTTTTTTTATTTTTTCTTTATTTTCAAGGTTCTCTGTTTTCTTTTCTATGTTTCGTTGGAATAATTATAATTCACAATCCACACATACCGTCATATCATGGAGCGAGCAATTCTTTATCTCGATATCTTTGAGCCTTAAACATATCTTTATCTCGATTGCAGATTCGCGCGGCAGCATCACGGGCATGGAGGAAAGTAAACAATTAACTTGCTTTGCTCCGCTCCAAAGATATTCGGCACATACTGATTTTCAAGGTTCTCTTTTTTCTTTAATCTTTCATTGAATTAATTATAATTCGCATTCCATACGCACCTATGATATATGGATCGGGAATTTTTCATCTTGTGTGTCAAGATATGATCTACGGTGCAGGTAAGATTATTTCTTCCCAATTACCATGTGACTTGAGCGCAGAGTTCACTGTCAAAACCCAAGAATGAGTCGAATGGATGAAGGAGAAGAGATCGGAGGGCAGAGAAGACTGAGATGAAGAGCAGCAAAAGAGAAGAAAATTAAAGATGGCAGAAACAGTTGTTGTTGTTTCGCATATAGAAGAATTTAATTCAGTTCTCGCTAAATATTTCTTCGAAAATAAAGGTTTCCGAGAGGATTTTAGGTCTCTCTGTGACGAGCTTGAGAAACTTGAGGATTTTCTGTACCCTACTGTTCACATAGCGGAGGAAAGTGGAGCAGCTAGCAACGTCTGCGAGGCGATCTTCCGGATGGGTAGCGACGTTTGCAACGCTATCTTCCGCGCCCATCGGATGGGCCGCAAGATTAAGAAGTTAAATGAGAGAATTACGGAGATTCAATCACGTTGGCTCTGTCCTTCATGTGAATTCTCGTCCGTGAATGACCCTGTTGAATCTAATCCAAGGGAAAGATGGGATGGAATTGATGCTCATCAGCTTAAAATAGTGTACGAGGCTCTGCCTGATGTTCTGAAGCTTTGTGTTCTTTACTTCTCTGTTTTTCCTAAAGATATTGTAATAGAATGTGAAAAATTACTGCATATATGGATTGCTCAAGGATTTGTTTCTGGCCATGTATACAACTTAGCACGTTTGTACATAGACGAACTTATTGATCGACGCCTTATTATCCAAGTTTCAGAAGATGGTGGGGATGGGCGAGTAGAATGTTGCAAATTTCATAATTTATTGCATGATTTAGCTGTTTCTGAGTTTTTCAAACAAACTGCGTGTTTGTTCAAGCCAGGAGAACAATTATTGTTATCTGAAAATTTACAACTTAAATCAATAAGTGCGAGTTTTTTTAACAATATGGCACATCTCACAGTGTTAGATATAAGTCAAACTGATATCAGTTCTTTGCCCAAATCTATTTGGAAATTAAAACATTTGAAGTTTTTGAATTTGTTCAAAACAAAGATCTTGGAGCTGCCCAAATCTATTGGGAAATTAAAACATTTGAAGTTTTTGAATTTGTCCAAAACAGAGATCTCGGAGCTGCCAGAGGATTTGAGTGGCTTGTGGCGCCTCCAGTTTCTGGATGTTAGTCATTGTCCCCATCTATCAAAGCTGCATTCAGGGATAGGGAAGCACAAATGTATGYTGTATCTCAATGTGGAGGGTTGCGGAATGTTGGAGCAGTTGCCTTCGGGAGTATCACAGCTCTTCCATCTGCACACATTGAAAGGCACGGTATCAACGCCAGTGCCGAAGCCAAAGCCGATGCCACTCAATCCGACTCTCGTGCCAACGCCAGTGCCGAAGCCAAAGCCGATGCCGAGACCAAAGTCGATGCCGAGACCAAAGCCGATGCCACTCAATCCGACTCTCGTGCCAACGCCAGTGCCGAAGCCAAAGCCTTGCAATTGACAGATATCAAAGGATTGCTCGAAGGATTGACGCTTCTGCGACACCTATCATTACAGATTAATTATTTGAGTGCTCGATCATCAGAAGAAGGTATATTTATTCAACCGAAGGAGGGGACTTTTGGTGGCATGAAAAAGTTGCGGACCCTCTGCATAATGAATACGGGAGACTATCCGTTCCATCTTGCCAAGGACACGGAAGTCATGGAATGCCTTGAAATGGTTCGTCTGAGTAAATGTGTGGTCCCGAAATGGATATTTGGGCTTCAGAACCTCATGGACCTGGAGTTAGAACTCGATCATAGCGACAATTATGAAGGACTAGAAAAGGCTCCAAATTTGAAAAGGCTACAGTTGTTATGCAATTACAAGTGTATTGAGTTTCCAAAGCAGTTTGGAGAATGCATGGCGTTTCCAAAGCTGGAAGAGTTCATCATAGAGCGTTTTAATAGTTTGGAAAAGTTTCCAGTGTTGAATCCTAGAGCAATGCCAATGTTAAAGTATTTCCGACTCAGATGGTGTGACAAATTGAAAAATATGATCGAAGGAATAGAGAACCTAAAGAGTCTTGAAGAGGTAGAGTTCCTTGTTGAAGACGACCCCCAGAAAGCACAAGACGTTTTGTTTTAATATTATTCCAAAAGCCATGTGAAATATTTGTTTTGTCCTAAGTTCCTGGAGAGGAACGCATGCTGATGGAGTGCATGCATCATCATGGGTGACATGTGTCGATCCAAGCACATGCAGTTAAAAAATGACAGAAGTCAGTCGTGGAGGGCTGGCTCCTCATTCCATCATCCTTTGCATCTGATCCATGCATACCCTCACGCAGCTTGGAAACCAGAAAACTGTAATGTTTTCCTCAGAAGCCGACATATCCGTCGTCTGAACCGTTTGAGTCTGTGTTCGACCTTTGTGTTGATTCCTTTTCACGCAACATGAAACCAGTGGCAAACTCGTGGATTGAGCTGTGTCACCTGTGTACACTGTGAGCCCATCCTATTCTCTCTTGCAGAGTCGAGTCTGTACCCAAACTTTCTTTGGGTTGCTACCTTCTGTTTTTCTTGAGTGGAATTGACCAGTTGTTGTTGTTGTTATCCTCACCTTGCGGAAATTGGGCTGAAATTGGTTGAAGAAGCGGGTTGTCAGGCCTGTGGTTGAAGAGGCAGGTTGTAAGGCCTGTGAGCATCTCTCTCCAGGTGAGAGAATCTGTTGGGAAGTGGTATTCTTCCAGAGAGAGTCCAACACCAGCTACAAAGCTCTAAGACTTCCTGATCCGGCCTGTTGCCGACACCCAGAGAGGGAGGTGAAGCATTGATGGACTGTGCTTGTGAAGGTGTATACTCCTGGGCGGAACAAGCATGTGGGGAATGAGAGTCCATGAGTAGTGGGCGTAAGAAGGTATCATGGGAAGAATCCTTCCGGTTATTCTGTGCAATTTTCCCTATAACCTCAGCCTAGACTAGGATTCCTTACCTTGGGTGGAGCTTAGTCCCAACTTAGGGGTGACCCACTACTGAGCATGATGAGCAACGTGGTCTAAGGCTGGGAGGTTCATGGAAGGTCTGCACGTAGATGGTGGAATTACCACGGTTTCAAAGATGAGTATCAACTTATGCTTAATATTATGTTTTGCATGCATGTGATGCTTATATGTATCGTGTATTCTGTTGTGCATATGAATTATTGTTAATGCCAGGGATTATTTATGTTATCAGTAATCTTGTGCTTACTCTGAGTTTAAATGTGTTTAATTTGATTTAAATGCATGTTATTAATTAAGTATGAGAATGATGTTGTTCCACACAATAGCGTTTGCCCAACCAATGGGATGACGGTCGGGGGATGTTACATAAGGACCCCTTTTCCCTTCACTTGAAAATCCATTTGACCTTTAGGGACTTAGGATAAAAAAACATAAGAATAGTGACTTAGAACTTAGGAATATATTACTATATTCCTTGGCTTAGGCCCCCTTGACTTAACCCCTTTCCCATAAGCCCGAACCCCCTTTCTCTCTCATGGAGCCCTAACCCCCCATACTCTTCGGTCTGACTTGGTTTGCAACAATAATGCATTTTATTAATATCATGAGTGTGATTACAATGTATACGTTTGGGCTCATCAACCTTTGGGAAGCATTATCACATAGAACATCTGAGACACGTAGCCCTTGAGTTTGTAGTGGTGTCATATGGGTTCTCAAATGCACTATCTTTCTTCATGTGTATGATGAATGGATTTTTAGAGTATTTGGACAAGTTTGTGATTTTTTTATTAGGATGACATTCTCATATTCCAAATACGGAGAAAACATCTGGCTCTTACTTATGAATGGTGCTTTACAATTGTTGAGGGAGAATATTCTTTATGCAAATTTGAACAAGTGTTCATTTTATCATAAGAAGATCCATTATTTGGGTCACGTTGTTTCAGAGGATGGCATAGTAGTGGTCCCAAAAAAGATTAAGACAATTTGAGAATGACTAGTGTCAAGGAATGTTACATAGGTCAGACCATTCATAGGACTTGCATGTTATTACAACAAGTTTATTGAATGATTTTCAAATATTACGCTCCACATCACTTTTTGAAAAGAAGGGTGTGGAGTTCAAATGACCTATGAATGTGAATAAATCTTAACCTACAAGAATTTTTTGACAAGTGCACCGATCTTGAATAATGTAATACCCCAAGGTTGTAAATGGCTATATGTACATATGTATTTATATGTTGGTGAACTAGTGTGGTGAGCCTAAAAGAGTTTAATTTTTATATATGTTTACATGAATTTAACTTAAAATGTCTCAGGTATATCCAAAGGTTATGATAATTAAATCTAAAACACCAATTCGTTTATTTTATATGGTTGTGAAATTTGAGGCTTTGAGGCTCTAGTATTTCTAAAGAAAGAATCATGGAGAAAGATGAGAGAAAATCCAAAAGAAAAAATAATATCTTATAATCTCAAAATTAAAAGACATACATGATATCTATTCTCCTCATAGAAGCAAGACTCTTTCCATTGAGAGAAAGACTATGACTAGGTATCTAATGTACAAAAACAAGCTGGCTCAAGCTTTGGATGACATAAGATGCCAAGTCTTGGATAAATCATTGGGGATTAAAAGAAGAATTTATTCTACAATATGTAAATAGTAAAATATCATTACATCTAAATTTATGGAGAAATTATTGTTCCATAAAGAACTAGAAGATAAAAGAAAATTAAGACAATCTAAGGAGGTGATCAATAACCTGGGGATAAAGAGGTAATCGTGTTTATTAATGTAGAAAGAAAAGTACATTGTTAAAATTGTTTGGATTCTGCGGGGGGTGGATTAGTAATAATGTAATTATAAGCCTTTTCTTCAAATGTTATATCAATGTAGAATTATTATCAATGAGTAGTAATAAATAAACAATCCGCGGTTTCATTGAAGGCAAATTGGGAAAACCGTAATGTTTTTCTTATATGTCTTGAAAATTACATTCATTGGAAGCACCAACTTCCTTTGTTTTCCGGTTACTGGAGGCTCCAACCCTAGTTTCTCAAGCTACAACTGAGGGAAGCTCCAAATCCACAGTCGGCACAACCGGAAGGGGAGGGCTACAATCCCCAATGTTCTTACTGCTGCAACCTTGAGAAGGTGGCTACAACCACTGTCACCCCGTCCACCGCCACCACGAAGTGAAGGTGATAGAATGATGGAACCGTTGTCCACACTATCCAGCATGAGATATGGCTGTAAACCTGTACCAATAAAATTGTACCAAACAACCTATAATATTCCTATACCATAAACAAGTGCATCAAACCATGCCCCAACTTGTAATCAACACATGCCATAAACAAGTGCATCCAAATGTGTGGTCCCCAAATGGATATTTGAACTGAGTCTCGATGGAATTTGGAGTTGGGAACTTCGATCACGGCGGCTTGATTACTGAAGGAGCTGGAAAGAGCTCCAAATTTGAAAAGGCTAGGTTGTTATACAGTACAAGTGTATTGAGTTTCATGATTTGGAGAATAAGCGTTTCAAAGGCTGGAAGAGTTCATCATAAGTTTTTACTTGAGTTTGGAAAAGTTTCGTTGTTGAATCCTACAGCAATGCCAAGGTTAAAGTATTTCCGACTCAGATGGTGTGACAAATTGAAAAATATGATCGAAGGAATAGAGAACCTAAAGAGTCTTGAAGAGGTGGGGATTCATCAGAGCGTTTAATGGTTTGGAAAAGTTTCAGTGTTGAATCCTACAGTACCAATGTTAAAGTATTTCCATTTCGGATGAACAATGACAAATTGAAAAATATGATCGAAGGAATAGAGAACCTAAGGAGTCTTGAAGAGGTAGAGTTCCTTGTTGAAGACGACCCCCAGAAATTTTGGAAAGGCCAATGGCTACAAATTTTGAAAGCCCGCCAAATTAAAATCACATCGCCATGGCGCCATCAAAGTGTAATTGATGCCATTGTCACTAGAGATATTGCAATTCTCGATTAAATTGACAGCAAATGATGGCTCACTTCGTTTGTGTTGATGTAAAACAGAATATATTTCCCAGAAATTTTGGAAAGGCCAATGGCTACAAATTTTGAAAGCCCGCCAAATTAAAATCACAGCGCCATGGCGCCATCAAAGTGTAATTGATGCCATTGTCACTAGAGATATTGCAATTCTCGATTAAATTGACTGCAAATGATGGCTCACTTCGTTTGTGTTGATGTAAAACAGAATATATTTAAAGTGGGAAAATAGAGAGTTTAAATTGTATAGTATTATGCTTCTATTTATATTTTCTATGGAGAAAACTGTATTTTTTTTTGGTTTCGTCACACTTTGCATATCACAATTATGAGGAAGGTTTATTTGTAAATAGAAAGTAAGAAAGGTAAAGATTACTCAACATTTAAGAATGTGTATAGTTCTAAGTTAAAGCTCACTTAGTATTTTTTAAAAGTTAAAATACATATTTTAATTATATAAATGGGAAGGATGTGTGTTTTTTGAAGTTTAAATTTTAATTATATCAATTGAAATTTTAAAGGAGATATTTTTTACAAGAAATGTAACTATTTTTCATTAGTAGAATATTTTTTCTAATGATTTTTAATTTTAAAATAATATATTTGAATTTTATTTTATATTTAAAATGATTTTTAATTTTAAAATAATATATTTGAATTTTATTTTATATTTAAAATGATTTTTAATTTTAAAACAATATATATGAATTTTACTTTATATCAATTTCTATATAAATTTAATTTTAAAAAATCTATGCATACTAACATAGACATTTACACAATTATACATGCAGAATATTTATAAAGTTCTAGCAATAAGAATATTTATAAAGTTCTAGCAATAAGAATATTTATAAAGTTCTAGCAATAACAATTAAATTGGTAAATACACATTATACACAATCATAAAAAAACACATATAAACATGACACTTATTTTTTGTAAAAGCACCAACTTGTTGTAGACCTTTCAAGAATGAGAAAATAAAAATCCACAAATTCATTAGTGGGTTGCCATCCTTTTACAATCCAAGAAAGTATAACCCCTTCTCTCCTCCGTAGTCCCTCAGGTTGTCCCACATCCCTTCCAGGATCCATCAATTGCCAGCCAAGAAGTCTCAGAGCTTTATGGCTCCAAGAACTCCAGCTTCTATAATAAAGTCTCTAGGAACCCTCTGGGCCTCACACCCACAAAAACCTATCCCAGAAAATTCTCCCTCCAAGGATCCAACCTTCCCCGAGACAACCCAAGGAGAAAAGTTCACCCAAATCCAGCTAGGATTCTCAGGGTTCACAAGGTAACAAGGTTATAGTGGCTCCCTATCTCACACCCCACATGTCATCACAACCACAATCATTGGATAGGTACAATAGAATCCACTTTCTCACTCACTACAAACTTTATATGGATTGTTTAAACTTGACAAGTGACATATAAGGTGCAATGTCCCCAAGGCCGAGCCCTGTTGTAAATCATGTCTATGAAGTATAAAGCTTGCATTATGAATTGTAATTATGTTTTATAGGTTGGTGAGCCAATTTTATATAAGCTGGTGGGCTTATGTGTTATTAGGCCAAAGAGCCTAAGTGTTAAGGCTGAGAGCCTGTTTTTGTATATGTAATCACACAAAACATTAATAAAAATATAAACACCGTTGCGTGCAAACCGACCACGATGAATGAGTGATGGGGGACTAAGCTTCCACTGAATGGGTAAGGGATTGCGAGCTGGAAGGTGGGAAAGAGAGGCTAAGTGTTGAGCCTAAGAGCTAAGCCTAGGGGCTTAAGTCCTTGGGAATAATATTTTAATATTATTCCAAAATCCATGTGAAATATTTATTTTGTCCTAAGTTCCTAGAGAGGAACGCATGCTGATGGAGTGCATGCATCATCATGGGTGACATGTGTCGACCCATGCACATGCAGTTAAAAAATGACAGAGGTCAACCGTGGAGGGGTGGCTCCTCATTCCATCATCCTTTGCATCTGATCCTTGCATAGCCTCACGCAGCTTGGAAACTAGAAAACTGTAATGTTTTCCTCAGAAGCCGACATATCCGTCGTCTGAACCGTTTGAGTCTGTGTTCGACCTCTGTGTTGATTCCTTGTCACGCAACTTGAAACCAGTGGAAAACTCGTGGATTGAGCCGTGTCACCTGTGTACACTGTGAGACCAACCTATTCTCTTTTGCATAGTCGAGTCTATACCCAAACTGTCTTTGGGTTGCTACCTTATGTTTTTCTTGAGTGGAATTGGCCAGTTGTTGTTGTTGTTATCCTCACCTTGCGGAAATTGGGCTGAAATTGGTTGAAGAAGCGGGTTGTCAGGCCTGTGGTTGAAGAGGCAGGTTGTAAGGCCTGTGAGCATCTCTCTCTAGGTGAGAGAATCTATTGGGAAGTGGTATTCTTCTAGAGAGAGTCCAACACCAGCTACAGAGCTCTAAGACTTCCTGATTCGGCCTATTTCCGAGACCCAGAGAGGGAGGTGAAGCACTGATGGACTGTGCTTGTGAAGGTGTATACTCCCTGGCGGAACAAGCATGTGGGGAATGAGAGTCCATGAGTAGTGGGCGTAAGAAGGTATCCTGGGAAGAATCCTTCCGGTTATTCTGTGCAGTTTTCCCTGTAACCTCAGCCTATACTAGGATTCCTTACCTTGGGCGGAGCTTAGTCCCAGCTCAGGGGTGACCCACTGTTGAGCATGATGAGCAGCATGGTCTAAGGCTGGGAAGTTCATGGAAGGCCTGCACGTAGTTGGTGGAATTACCACGGTTTCAAAGATAAGTATCATCTTATGCTTAATATTATGTTTTGCATGCCTGTGATGCTTATATGTATCATATATTTTGTTGTGAATATGAATTATTGTTAATGCCATGGATTATTTATGTTAGCAGTAATCTTGTGCTTACTTTGAGTTTAAATGTGTTTAATTTGATTTAAATGCATGTTATTAATTAAGTATGAGAATGATGTTGTTCCACACAATAGCGTTTGCCCGACCAATGGGATGACAGTCAGGGGATGTTACATAAGGACCCCTTTTCCCTTCACTTGAAAATCCATTTGACCTTTAGGGACTTTGGATAAAAAAACATAAGAATAGTGACTTAGAACTTAGGAATATATTACTATATTCCTTGGCTTAGGCCCCCTTGACTTAACCCCTTTCGCATAAGCCCTAACCCCCTTTCTCTCTCATGGAGCCCTAACCCCCCATACTCTTCGGTCTGACTTGGTCTGCAACAATAATGCATTTTATTAATATCATGAGTGTGATTACAATGTACAGTGCTAGGCTCATCAACCTTTCAGGGCTTGATATCACATACGAACATGCAAAGACACATGTATGAGTTTGTAGTGGTGTCATATGGGTTCTCAAATGCACTATCTTTCTTCATGTGTATGATGAATGGAGTGTTTAGAGTATTTGGACAAGTTTGTGATATTTTTATTAGGATGATATTCTCATCTATTCTAAGTCTGGAGAAGAGCATGTGAAACGCTTATGAATGGTGCTACAATTGTTAAGGGATCATTATCTATATGCAAAGTTGAGCAAGTGTTCATTTTATCATAAGAAGATCCATTATTTAGGCCACATCATATCAGAGGATGGCATAGTAGTGGTCCCAGAAAAGATTAAGACAATCTGAGAATGACTAGTGTCAAGGAATGTTACATAGGTCAGACCATTCATAGG
>SNQJ01S0077640.1:0-16074 GCA_010110895.2 Picea sitchensis | reverse complement strand
GTAGGGTACAGAAAATCCTCAAGTTTCTCAAGCTCGTCACAGAGAGACCTAAAATCCTCTCGGAAACCTTTATTTTCGAAGAAATATTTAGAAGAAATATTAAAGTCTTCTATATGCGAAACAACAACAACTATTTCTTCCATCTTTAATTTTCTTCTCTTTTGGTGCTCATCCATCTCTTCTCCTTCGTCCATTCACATGGTTATATAATCTTTGATCTTACCTGCACCGTAGATCATAGATGAAAAATTGCCCATCCATATCATCGTAGCTTAGTGTGAAATGCGAATTATAATTAATCCAATGAAAGATTAAAGAAAAAAGAGAACCTTCAAAATCAGTATGTGCGGAATATCTTTGGAACGGAGCAAAGCAAAGTAAGTTAATTGTTTAAGGCGACAACCCATTCAATCTTATTTCGTTTCACCTTCAACCATAGCTCGAAAAGCACGGAAGAATTACCTTCCTTAACTTGGAATTAAAGCAAGAAATAACTACTTTCTTTCAACTTGAATGTCAAAGGTCAACTTTTCCTTTTAACAAAGGTAGGTTGAAATGAAAGCACGGAATCACTACTTTTCTGGGAAGTAGGATGGAATTTGGCAAATTGTCTGACACATTTTGGCAGTTAAAAAATTTGAAAAAAAACTGTTCTTAAACTTTATTGAAAATCCCAAAACGGATAATAATAAAGTGATTGAAACCATCAAATTAAATCTGTTTTGAAATTCCAACTTGCTTGAAATGAAAGAAAGAAACCCTCCTTCCCCTCGAGGGAAGGACAACTTTACCTTTACATTAGGAAAAATAAAATCGTATTGAACCAAAAAATGCCTTCATTGTATTTAACTAAAAAGACAAATATGTACATGCAATAAATATGTAATTATGATTTAAATTAAAAAAATAAATATGTAATGGACTCTCATTAAGATAATTCAAGGAAGCGGGAAGTAATTGATTGATATTTATATAATTTAGATTTTGTTATTAAAAATGTTAATCTAATATTTAAGATTAAAAATACAGATTAAATTATTGATTGAGAAGATGTATGTTTAATAAAAAGGAATGAAAGTGAATAAGATTTTTATTTACACTCTAAAAAAACACATTGTTTATATCACTCGCAATTGTATATCTAAATCAGCAAGAAGTTCTTGATGAGAACTCTACCAAATTCAAACACCCTACCACTCATCTCGCGTCATTTGTGATTCTTAGACTCTTTTAATTTTCATTTTATAATACTCTTTTTTTTTTTATGATTTTCATCTTTGAATTAGTATTTATCTTTGTTAGTTATCTTCTATCTTTGAACTTTGAGTTAATCTTAATTGTTTATTCTTTCCCCATCTTTTTAACCTCCTAATTGGAAGTTCCACCTACTTTATTTTTGGAGAACTAAATTTCCTCATTCTTTATTTTATTTCCTTTATTTTCTAAGACCACCCTCTAATTTAAACCTTAATAATAATAAAATCAATTTATTATTATTTTATCTTTTAATTCAAACAAACTTCTCTCTTTATAACTTAATTATTAAGTGGTAACGATTTGATTCTTTCAACAACTACTTCCTTACCTTTTCTTTAACTTTCTTTTAATCTTTAATTTTTTAAAGAATTCCGCGATGTCTTCGCATGGAGCTACGAGGAAATGCCAGGGATCGACCCTTCAATCGTCGTGCACGAAATCAAGACTTACCCTGACGCGAAACCTGTTCGACAAAAGCTTCGCCCGGTTCATCCCAAGAAAATCGCAGCTATAAAGGTAGAAGTTGAGAAACTTCTAAAATCTGGCTTTATCTATCCCATCCCTTTGACAGAATGGGTCTCCAACCTTGTTCCGGTTGCCAAAAAACAAGGGACCGTCCGTGTTTGTGTTGACTATCGAGATCTCAACAAAGCTTGTCCCAAGGACAACTACCCTATGCCCTTCATCGACCAAATCATCGATAATTGCACAGGGAGCGTAATCTTCTCTTTCATGGATGGCTTTTCTGGGTATAACCAGATTGAAATCTTATCTATTGATCAACATAAGATAGTCTTTATCTGTCCATGGGGTACTTTCACTTATCGAAAGCTACCTTTTGGACTTAAAAATGCTGGTGCTACTTTCCAGCGGGCCATGTCGTACGCTTTCCACGATATCAAGCATATCGCAGAGCCTTACCTCGACGATTTACCCGCCCACTCATCCCATCGACCCGATCACATTGATCACTTACGGGCGATTTTTCTTCTATGTCGGTTCTACCGTATTCGCTTGAACCCACATAAGTGCATTTTTGTTGTTGAATCTGGTTGACTCCTCAGTTTCATTGTCTCCAAAGACGGGATTAGGGTGGATCCCTTAAGATTAAGGCCATTCTAGCCTTACCCCCACCTACCAATTTAACCCAACTCCAAAGTTTGCAAGGCAAAGAAAACTTCCTTCGTCGTTTCATCTGCAACTACGCCGAAATAACTAAAGGATTTATGCGGTTACTGCAAAAGAACACCCCTTTCATCTGGGATGACACCGCCCAACAGTCATTTGATGCTCTCAAGCACGCCTTGACCCATGCACCTTTGTTGCGCCCTCCGGAGTATACAAAGGATTACATCCTTTACTTGGCCACCTCCACTTCCACTATCGCGATGGTGTTAGTTCAAGAGGACCCCAACGGTGAAGAACATGTGACTTATTACCTGAGCAAGAATCTATCTGGACCCGAACTCCGATATTCACATGTAGAGAAACTAGCTCTGGCAGTCGTCATCATTGTCCAACGATTCCGCCATTACATCTTATTACGCACCACCACGGTGATCGCAGACTCCAATCCCATGTACCACGTCTTGATACGTCAAGTACTTGGGGGAAAATATTCTAAATGGATCGTCATCCTTCATGAATTCGATCTTGAATTTATGAAGTCCAAAGCCAAAAAGTCTCTGGTGTTTGCCGAGCTCATCTGTGCTCTCCCTCGTGCTGATGAAGATATCGAACCTAGAGATCCTCTCCCCGATGAATCTCTCTTCCTCATCAGCACCTCTGATCCTTGGTACAGAGACATTCTCCTTTACCTTCAAACCCAACTTTTTTATCCTAACATTTCTCGCGAAGAGCGTCGACGTATTCTCCACCACTCTCGTCATTATCTTATCATCGGCGACACCTTGTATCGCCATGGTATTGACACCATCCTTCGACGATGTCTGGTTCAAGAGGAGGTTGAATGCGTTCTGAACGATTGTCACCTTCGCGCCTGTGGCGGTCACCATTCTGGACTGGCCACAGCCCAAAAAATCCTACGTGCCGGCTACTTTTGGCCCTCGATTTTCAAAGATTGTATCGAGGCAGTCAAACAATGCCCACCCTGCCAAGTCTTTAACAAGAAGGCACGCACCCACCCTACTGCGCTACACCCCATTATCGCCATCGACCCCTTTGCCAAGTGGGGCATCGATTTCATGCAGTGTAAGCCTACCTCAGTCGGGGAGCACGGTTATATAATCGTCGTCGTCGACTACTTCACCAAATGGGTTGAGGCTATGCCTACCTTCCTGAATGATGGTCGTACCGCAACTCTATTCCTTTTCAACTACATCATAACTCGTTTCGGTGTACCACGTGCCATTGTCACTGATCATGGTGCACACTTCAAGAACCAGATGATGAGTGAACTGCATGTCAATTTGGGTTTTCGCCATGAAAACTCATCCCCTTACTACCCTTAGGCCAACAGACAAGTTGAGGCTATCAACAAAGTCCTAAAAACCATGATTCAATGCATGGTAGGGGCAAACAAGACATCGTGGCATCTACAACTTTTCTTCACTCTCTGGGCTTATCGCACTTCTGTGAAAACCTCGACTAGATTTACTCCTTTCCAGTTGGTGTACGGCATTGAAGCCATTCTACCGATCGAGTGTGAGATTCCATCACTGAAACTCAAAGTAGAACTCCTACCCCATACTTATGCTGAAGAAGAATGCTTCTTGTACCTATCCAAGCTGGATGAAACACGTCATGATGTTGCTCTCGTTAATGAGGCACATCAGAAACGAATCAAGAGTCAATACGACAAATCCGTCCACCCTCGGACTTTTGCAGAAGGAGACTTAGTCCTCGTTTATGACCAAGCTCACAATAAATTAGGGACAGGTAAGTTAGAACCTCTGTGGCACGGTCCTTACATCGTGAAGCATGTCCTATACAGAGGCACCTACGAATTAGTAGATCATGATGGAATTTCCCTGGGAGAGCCCCGAAACGGGCTTTACCTTAAAAAGTACTATGCTTAGATTACCCAGCATGTGTACTTTGTACATTATTGTATTTTAGTTTGGTGTGTCTATTTCTTTCACGTGCTCGAGTCTTTACCGTTTCCACTCATGACTGTACTTGTGTTTTCATGCGCAGATGACGTCTTCCTTTCCTATCTTTTTCGGGTTTACGGATGGCGCTAGTCGACATACCCAGAACATTGCTTCGACAGCATGGGTTATTTACCAATTTGATGAGGTGGTAAGTTCAGGAGGTATCTGCTTAGGACCAACAACCAACAACATGGCAGAATATCATGCTGTCATCGGACTGTTGACCCAAGCCTCCTACCTAGGTATCTCTCGCATCATTGTTTACTTAGACTCTCAACTCGTGGTCTATCAACTCAACTGTATCTACGCTATCTGTAGTCCTATCCTGCTACATCTCCACCTGCAAGTTCGTCGTCTTGAATGAATGTTTGATTACATTGAATATAGACACATTCCGAGAGAACTCAACAGTGTTTCGGATTCGTTAGCTAATTATATCTTGGATCGATATCTTGCCCACATATAAGATTTAAGGAAAGAAAAATTGTACATCACATGTAAATTAAAACACATCACAAACATCATCATGTACAAATCATTTGGCACTGTAAAAACTCAGAGCTGTATATATATATGGCGTGAACGAAATGTTTTGATTACATCAAAAAAGTATGTAGAAGAGCAAAATGTTGGGTCTTTAAAACCAATACAACATCGCCTGAAAAGGCATACAAAAATATGATCGCCAGAGAGACTCTAATCTCCCTGCACTACATTGTGCTGCAAGTAACATATCACTGCACACATTACGCGTCTCAATAGAGAATTGAAATTCTCTGGCACTCCCACAGTGTGCCTCTGCAAATGTAAAGGCACTTCTCCCCTCCATAGAGGAGGAATGCCCATCGTGAGTCCTTGGAGGTTTCTTTCAACCTCTCGGAGACCTATCACGGGTACTCCCGGATCTGCTACAACTGGAACACCCCCACGACGTCCTGGTATCGGTATATCGGTCGGGCGCACTGCTCCCTTGTCTGCATGTTGAAAACAATACATCTTTTAAAAACTCTGCTATATACCCAAAAAAATACATATACATTAAAAACTTAAAAAACAAAAACTAGACAAGGTATGGCTCAGTCTCTTACCTGACACATCCCAGTCTTCCCCCGCAGGTAAAATCAAATCCATGCTCCCACAGAAATCTACCTCAGCGTATGGAAAGTCTTCTATACAGAGATACTACCATCTCAGCCAAGCAAAGAAATCGCTAGTGAAACGAAACTCTGACTCCGCTACTAGCCTCGGAGACAAACTAGTCCACCTCTCCATCCTTGGTTCGTCCACTGGTCGCACTGCTAGTGCTATCTGAGGCTTCATCTCGGGGATGCGCTCTAGGAAAAATGAGACCAGAAAAGAGCCATAACCAAACTGTTTCTGTCCCATCCTGCACCGTGAAACCTGTTCTTTCACGTTTCGAAGGAACCCTGCACTCCAGTTGAACAGTGTTGGTTCCAAACACTGAACACCATAAGCCACCTGCGATCTTGATGCCAGATGCGTGCTAGTACTACCCGTCACACTTGTAATAGCAAACAAAATATACCGAAGGGGTAGCTCTCGGATATCCTTGATAGGGATTCTACCCCCTACCAATCTTGCTCCTGGAATGCAGTGACGTGCCAGATACACGTCCACTTGTTCAGGTAGCGCCCTCTGCCCGGAAAAATATATGGGAACCCCTATTTTCGAGAGGCCAGTCAGAAAATACACGTCTTCTAACTCGATGGTTAGAAGCTGTGTGCCAATCCGGAATCCTTGCTCTGCAACATCCCATAGGTCGATCATGTGCTCAAGCAACAAAATATCCTTCTTCATTTTTTGCAATTTGAAGAATTTTAGTAAGCCACAAGCTCGCAATGCGGCCCGTGTGTGAGGACTCCGTAAGACAGCCAAGTAATCAATCTCATGTTCTCATTCTTTCCACTCGATCATGGTCGCTGAAGTCACCTACAAAACAAAAATAATAAAGAATTTCATTATTTCAACGTTTTGGCAATTTCGGCAATTTTCAAAAGCAATTTGAAAAACATGAAAGCTAATGCCCACATTATTTAAAGAGACTACACCCTCTTTTATAATCACCACGCCCTCTCTTAGCCATTCAATGTTCATCACACAACAATAAAAACGTTTTAGAATGAAAACGACTTCTTTATGGCTGCGTGGACATATGTGGGGTTTTTCATGGGTTCTTTGCCAAAAACGACCCATCCACTTAGGTATTGAGGTGTTGGCATCTTAGCCATCACCTTATAAAACGTTTTTGCAAAAAGAATCCCATTTTTCATCATTCTTAATAGAGGCCGATTTGGTCCTTTTTGGGGCAACTTAGGGCTTCATTTTTCAAATTAAATGCTGCTATGAAAATGAATATTAAACCATGTAATTGAAAGAAGGAGGGATGAAGATATACCTGGTCCGAATGGCAAGAAAAACAGTCAACTGTAGCTCCGGTATCAAGCGAAACAAGATCCACCTCCGAAATGAGAATCTCCACTACTCCAAAATCCTTGTGCAAAATGAAATGGTAAATGGAATTTTCATTGTATTTCTATTTATAAATTTCCAATTTTTATAGGGTATGGTCATTTGTGGGTTTCTCTAACAATATAATGGCTTTACTAAACCCCTGGTTTGTAGTTTTGACATCGCAGGTTTCCTGGCAGTTCTGATGGATTATTTACCTTGTCACACTCATGAGCATAGTCTTGGTTCATTCTCGAGCTCGAGAATATGAGAACACGTCGAGTAAACTTTTATCTCTTTTTTGGACCCGCATGGACACACGAAAAAGGAACCCCCCTGGAGTCATCTTTAACCCCTTTTCAGACTATCTAAATATGAAAAGATTGTCGAGTGACCTTGCTTCCTTTCACACTCATTAAAAGGTTAGAAAGGGCATCTTTCGAGCGATAGTTTATCTCTTTTTCGGTCTCGTTAGACTACTTTACGAAAAAGGAACTGAGAGAGTTCTCTTTTAAGTGTTTTTCCAAACTCTATAATCCTGAAAAACCTTCGAGTTTTCTGTCTTTGGACTCGTTAAAGCACACATCAACATGCCCATATGGGATCGAACCCTTACTTCTTCCAGTTCTTTAAACAAAGGAAGAGGAACTTACCGAAGGTGAGTTATATCGAGCATGTGTTATCCTCCTCGAGCTCATTAAATCAAAAACAGGTACTCGTCTATCTGGATGGGGGAAAAATTGAAAGAAGCAAGCCAAGCAGTCTCTTGAGAACATTATCAAGCAATTCTTAGAGTCGCCCTTGAACACGGTACTTTGTCTTATGCACGTATCATAACCCGTTGCACTGAGCCAATTCTTTGAGTTTCTTTCACTCCTTTGGATCACCCGACGTAAGTCACATCATCCACTGCATCATCAAGTTTTGGTCCATGTCACGTTCTGTTGTTGTGCCTCAGTGTTCAAGGGAAGTATTCGCCTCTAGAGTCAGCCATCCCAAATATCTTGCCTCAAAACCTGTGTCAGTCTGTATCCTTTTGATCCACCAATTACATCTCTATGTCTATTTCATGTCGTTGATGGGTGATGCATCAAGGCCCTCCTTCGACGATCTTATTCCTGTCGACCTCAACACATTATCCGGGAATTAGGCTTAGAAACCAGTTAGTACTTTGGGACCTGCATGCCTCAATGGCAGGCCTCCTCACATTCGACAGTAGGTTTACATTATTGACCTATGATCAGATGATTCCATGGATGTTTGACTCCAACTCATCCATTCACATTCGTTGGAATGTAATAGGGTACCTTTGGAATCATTGACATTAATGGTGATCTCCCTCGCACTTGTTAACGGTTCACACCATTGACCGATAATCAAGTGGCTTCTACCATGTTCGACATCAGGACATCTATTCACATGGTTAGGATCGTACCACATTGGGATTGGTAAGAAGACCCTAGGCTGAGTCATCACTTTGATATGTACTTTGCCCAGGTTGTGAAGGAGTTTCTCTTGGACGAATGATGCATACACTGTTACATAGATCCACTTTGTATTGGTCGTGGCTATGTCTTGTCACCTCATAGATCCACTGTGTATTCTTCATGGCTACGATTAGTCCAGGTCATCAGAGTATAGATCCACATTGTATCCCCGGTGGCTATACCTTTTTCATCAATACAATTATGGATCCGCAGTGTATTTTATGGCAGCCATATCTTGCAAGCCTTGATCACCCAAGCATAGGTATTCCTGCCTTGGGTTTTGAAATACGTCATGATATTTTTTGGATGTTTGTGTGCAGCTTCCGTCAGGTTCTCCGAGTCTATACCCTTGCTTGAAAGTCTACAAATCATTTCAGATATCAATTCGCATCTTCTAACTTCATACTTTGGGGGGCAATCTATTACACCTCAATATTGCTCACTTCGATAAGTGTCGTAAGTGTCGCATGATCCTCTCAACTGTCGCAAGTGTCACATGTCATTCACAAGTGTCACAAACATCAAACAAAGCATACTTCCATGATGACGACACTAAGGAGACATCTAGAATAACTCAGACACTTGATTTGGAGGAAGGAGAATGATCAACTGAAGTCAAGAAACTCTTTCCACCTGAAAGGAGCTCTTAAACAAAGGTTTGGAAGGTGAGGACTCCCCTACATCAGCCTTAGGAGCATTGGTGCTCCCCTATAAGGTCTTAGGGAGCGTTATAATGCTCACCTAGCCCTCTGAAGGAGCACTATCCATCCTTGGAGCGTTGGCGCTCCCCTCAAGCTTCCTAGGGAGCGCTATAGCGCCCTGATGCCCCTTTTGAGAGAGCATTGTCTAATCTGAGGCAGTAGTTGGCCCGTTGAGGAGAATAAGGAGAGGATCTTTCAAGTTTGGAAGGCAGTTGCATTCGAATTCTTTGTTCCATCAGGAGATCCCTGATCCAAGGAGGGGATTCCTCAACTTGTTCTAAAGATAACTCAAGAGGTTAAGCCTCTCTTAACCTATATAAGTAGGCCTATGATGGTGAGAAGGAGGGGAAGAATTGCTAGCATGAAACCTATGATCTCATAGGAAACACACAGTCAGCTGAAGGAGAGTGATCAGTGAAGCGATCATCATCCAGGTCGTGGATCTTTCGAGAAAGGGTTAGACGAAGTGGACTTGACGAAGTTGTCGCATTCGCATCTACGATTGTAAGTACTGCTGTCGTTATTCTCATTAATATGACATGCTTGGCCTGTTTCTTTCTAGTTTGTGTTTGATCTTACATGAACTTATCATTGATAGATAGATCTATTTTCAAGCTAATATCAATAGAGTAGGAAGTGGTCGTACTTTTTTTGTCTACAAGATTCATCGAGGAGCGAAGGTTTGGAGCTCGACTCGGAGTGTGCAGGCACAAACATCGATAAAAAGGTACCTCTCTTCTCCTTCCTTCTCATGTATTAGTTTGTATAGATTTGAAAGGAAGTCAGTGTCCACGTTAAGCACTTTTTGCCTTAGAGTAGGGTCTATCTCTTTGAAGCAATCTACCTATCCGCAAGGAGATTTTCCTACAACATGGAGTCTCAAATTTTGAAAATTTTGGGTTTGTTTCAGTTGCATGAGGACATGAAATGGTTTTGGCATGGCGGAATGTTGAGCCTCTAAATTGACATCCCCACTACCCTATTATACTCCTCATATATACCTTTTTGGCTTACCTAAGCTTGGATAAATGACAGAGAACACTACCATTAGCCATTGATGAGGTCATAAGGTAGAGTATAATTAATTCATGCATTTTTGTGGTTTATTGAACTAGGAGACTAAATGTTTCATGTACTAATGTTTTAATTTGCCACTTGTAACCTTTGACCTCTATATAACACGGGCCTTTCTGTACCAACTCAGCCATCTAGTACTTATGCGCCAGATTGCCACTATCTGAATCCGGTACCAAGCGCACCTTCCATTCAGATTTGGTATTGAATATCACCTGTAGCGATCCGGTACCAACGGCTGCAGACTGTCGCGATCCGGTACCAACCACTTGTGCATTGTTCTGATCCGGTACCATTTACCGAATCTCACCTGTCACGATCCGGTACCAATACAGGAAGCAGAATATACCAAGTTTAGCTCCAGATCGTGCCCAAGATAATTGTTAGATGTTTGTTGAATCATCAAAGCTCTAGCAAGGTTATGTTAAGATAGTTTGTTTATTTGCTTCATCCTCATACACTCCGTGTCATGAGGATGAAGCTTAAAATATGTAACCGAATATATAAATTTGAAAATTGACTGATTCGCTAAAGATTTCACCTCCTTGTGTTTCATGACTATGACTGTTTAAATAGTCATGGCAATGATGGTGGAGGTAGTAGAGGGTTAGCATAACACAGTATGTGAAGCAGTGTTACATATTGCAGAACAGGTTTTGAGTTGAAGTTTAATAGAAGGATGTCAATTATTTCCAGGTCTTGATCATTTATGAATGAATGTGAGTTGAGTTGTTAGCATAGTTTGATTCTATGTTTTAAAATTTAAGCAAGAGGAATGTGTGGATTGAAAGAAAGCTTATTTTAGACTCCAGTCGCTGACCCGTTGAAGCGGCAAGGACCCACCGCCCAACAAAGGTCAGCATCCTTATAGATTAGTGTTAGTAGTTGATTTCAATAGTATAATTGTTAGAGTAGATGAAGCTTTGATCTTTTCAGATGATAGCAGTATAGATGAAGCTTTGATCTTTTCAAATGATAGCGATAGTTCAGTTTAGGTTTTGATTTATTAGAGATCTTTTGCATATGCTCTATTTCTGTTTTTATGAATTTGATTTCGTTTCATGGACATAAATGTTGGCAGCAGTAGTCAGACATATTTGAAGGAGAACTAGTGAAGTTCACAACAACACATTGTGAACCACAACATACTCAGTATATTGACTGTTGAACTACCCATGCTATGTCGTGATGATTGATGTGTGATTTCCCTTTTCAGAAGAGTGATTGCATAGTTAGTTTTATGGGTCAGATAGCAGAGTTGATTTGTCAAAAGAACTCCATCTCATACTTTCATGTGCCATAATGGAGTAGATAACCTCTCTGTGAAAGACAACCAAAGTGTGTTTTGATTTGCTAGTTTGTTTTATTTCCAGCATGCAAAATCTAGAATAGTTCTATACTCATGACATTAGAATTACCTTTCTTACTGGTGTCTTGTAACTCTGTTGATTACGAAACACGGATTGATAATTAATTAGTGCATTATATTACACATATAAGTAGCACAACAGCCTTTACTCTTGCAGGTGGAGCTATTAGTTGGATGTCAAAGCTACAAAAAAATGTTGATTTATCCACTATAGAAGAAGAATATGTAGCTGCTTCACATGATTGCAAAGAGGGAGTTTGGTTGAAAGGTTTGTTTGGTGAGTTTGGAAGGATGCAGGACAAAGTAAAGTTACTTTGTGATAGTCAAAGTGCTATTCACTTGGCTAAGAATCCAGCCTACCACAGTAAAACAAAACATATACCTATCAAGTACCATTTTGTAAGACAGGTCATCGATGAACGTGGAGTCTCTCTTGTGAAATTTCATACAAAAGAGAATTGCATAGACATGTTCACAAAACCAGTACTGTTAGAGAAGCTACATTGGTGCTTGGCTTCTCTTGGCTTGCAGAAAAGGTGATGAACAACATAAGGAACAAGGTATCAGGTTAATTATTGTCAAGGTGGAGATTGTTGGAAATGGTGACAACGAATTTCCAAGTTTAGGATTCTAGATCCTATAAATCAATGATTGGTTGAAACCAATGAGACAAAATTAGAGATGAGTTTTCAATAATCAGTTCTTTTGTAACTATGTATTCTTATATATTTTGTAAGCTCGTACAAGCAGACAATGAATGTGAGTGAGTTGTTGTAATATCCATGATCTGAATAATAAGACAACCGATACCCGATACCTTTGCATGGTGGACATAGCCCAACGTTTTGGTGAACCATGCGAAATCTCTGTGTTTCTTATCTGCATGTTTATTGATTATCATGTGATATTTATGTTTCCGCATTAACGAATGCAACACATGATTTGTAGAGAAACTGAGCGATCGACCATTCTTAAGAGAATGGTTTCTCTAACCATTGCATTGGAAGTCTACCTCAATGTGTTTCTGTTTGAGAAACCCAACCATGCATGTCCCATAGGCTAAAAGTTCCCCTTTTTTACATTTCTGGCCACCATGCCTGACAGAATAAATGCATCTCTAGGTTTGAGAGTCTCCTCCACCTTTATCATTATCAATATTTGCACCTCTGCCATTATCAACTGATGCTACACTTCCATAAATAAAATCATATATATCTGATGCTACATTTCCATGCATACATAAATATAAAAACGATTTTAGTTTTTCTCACATCTTTTATTAAAAAATTAAAAATAAAACCATGCAGCATAACAATTGGTGCTCTCTAACTCACCTTCTCTATTCTTTTGAACAAAAACAAATGTTTGAACACCCATGGCTCGCACAAACGAATCTCGGATCCATGCTTTTGTTGATGGGTTGTGTTTTGTTGTTCTCTACATGCTGCCCAGGGTAACTGGAATATATATAGAACAACTTAAATGTTTCAGTGCTTTGAAACAATTGCATAATCATCAGTGATTTTGTTGTATATATTTCAAATTTATTGTTGTATGGTATGAGTGGAATTAACTCTTATAAATGTGTTTTTTTTAATTTCATAAACGCTCTATATATTATGTATAGATTTTTATAAAYAGAACAGTTAAATTCATAGATTTTTATAAACTAAACAATTAAATTCATGCACTATTTCACACAAATTCATGCTAAAATGCCTATAAATTTATATCATCTGTTGAGCAATTACGGCTGTTTATATTCCATAATTTATATGGGCCCTTGAGATCAAAAACACAGATAAGATATATTTATGTGATTCTATGTCTGAGCAGTTGTCTCTCTTTCAACGTTGAATCCGTCTGATTGGAATCTCATAATTATTATTCCTCGTGTCTTAATTTGACATCATTATGGAACTTGTCTCAGGCCTAGACTTCTTAATTGCATCGACATTGATTTGCTCCTAAAATATCTATATTGATAAAAAAAAATTGAAGTCATTATGGAACTTACCTCAGGCATGGACTTCTTATTTGCATCGACATAGATTTGCTCATAAAATATCTATATTGATAAAAACATCAAGCTAATTGGTAATTTTGGTTGAATTGGTTTTGTTGATCCAAACGCATATAGAATGAAAAATACTTTAATGAAGCATATATTCACACGAACTTTTAAAATGATGAGAAGTTTTAACTTAGCATATATTAAAGCGATCTTTTAAAATGAGAGAAGTTTTCCAAATACTTAAATTATTAACAATTATATAAAAGTATGAAAACTTGTCAATAGTTGTTTTCATCATCTTGTAGACATGTTTAAACTCTAATTGTCGCGTATCATCTAGATCACTACTTCTCTTTCTCGAGGCCAAATGACGGAATTGTCCATGTCTAGTCTATTCCCAGCCTTGAATCTTCAGAACAGTTTGGATCAGAAATTTTTTATGAACTTTGATCAATCACAGAAACTAATGACGAGCACAATGGTTCTCAACCAGATCTTTTAACTAAGTGAGAAAAGAATGCATTCAATGTTTTCATCGTGTTAAGTTCAGTCTTCTCCACCTTGATGGGTTTATGTCTCATGAGGTGCTCTACCATCGGTGCAGATGCGCTCTACAGTCTGTGTTAGTGTGTTTATTAAGCGTATATAGCTACATGCTAAGGATTTGAATATGTGGGATTGCTGCAATTCAGCTTTCCTTTTTCTCTTTTTTCTAACATGTGAGGTGTTTTGTGAGTGCATGTGCATAACAGATAATAAAAAGATGGATTGAATGTTAGAGTGGATTGAGTGCGAGGGAAAATATATGAGAAGTTGTAATGGTTTGCAATTGCTTACTTGTACGTTCAAAATGTCAAAGAAATCCATTTCCAACAATGCAACCTGATCTCTTAGATTGGATTCCAATTTAGAAATGAAGAAATTCTTTCACAAACTTTAAAACTTGAGCTTACCATTTTTGTCCCTTAGTTGATCTTTAATATTTCTATTGAAATTAATTATAAGTAATGGGGAAATTTGATAGCATTGGTAGATGAGTGCAATGAGTACAGCAGAATCTACAGTTCACTCTAGTTATAATTGAATTCTTTTGTGTGTTCATTTGGGTAGGTTGTGTGTTCATTTGGGTAAATTAATAGAGGGATGGGTGGAATTCGTTTGCGAGGAGGAAGGGAGAATGCCACTCAAACGACTAACCATCTAGACCCACAACTTGATGACTGGAAATTGGCTGGGGATGAAGACCAATGCCACTATCACCTCCCCAGTTCTGAATTAGTTCCAGCTGAGAAAGAGATTTAGGTCATTGCCTCTAATTTGCAGGATGCCCTTTAACAGTAAGTTCATTTCTTATCCCATTCAATTATTAGTTTTTGCAAGATGGTTTGCTTGTTTATTTATGTTTCTAAGAGAATAAAGTGCATATTTTTTTTTTTAACGTTGAGAAAAGTTCCCTGGCTAGTTGCATTGAAGCTGCCATTACACCATCTCGGTCTGCTACTCCAGTATCCAGTGGGAGCTCCAGAGGTGTGGGTGAATTTCTAGGAGTAATGATACCAGCAAAGCGACCACTGCGTCACTGTGCCACTATTGCCTCCCCAATTCTGGATCGGTCCCGTCTGAGAAAGAGGTTCAGCTGACTGCCTCCAATTTGCAAGATTCCCTTGAATAGTGAGTTGATTTCTCATTCGCTTCAGTTATTATTTTTTGCACGATAAGTTAATTTCTCATCCGCTTCAGTTATTAGTTTTTGCACGATGGTGTGCTTGCTTATTTATGTTTTTAACATTGAGAAAAGTTACCTGTTGGTTTCATTGAAGCTGCGATTACACCATCCCGGTCTGTTTCTCCAGTATCGGGTGCGACCCGTGTTTGTGTGCAGTGCAATTGTGTATGTGTTATCGTTTGAATAACTATCATTCGCCCTTCTTGCCAATGATATCCAAGTTTATGGTGGTGGTAGGTCCATGTCCCAAGATGTGGAGAATGAAGCGATGGTGCCATGCAGCCTGGCAAGTGGACTACCCTACCGTGTAGTGGCATTTCATCGATTGAAACTTAGACCGCATATCAGTCTGTCAAAACAACCATTTAAAAATTTGTTTTTATTAATTAATTTTTTAATACTCACAATTCTGAAAAAAAAAATCCCATACACTAGGTCAATTAAATCACATTAGAGAGCTAGCAACCAATCAAAATTTTGAAGTAAAATATTTAATAAATACAAAAATGAATTTATTTTTAAAAATAAACATGATAATAAAAATTTGATTGAAAATACAAATTACAAATTTGATTAAAAATGCAAATTGCAAAGCATAATATGCGACCATGACTCCAAAATGCACCAAATAATATCGCAAAAATCCCTATAGGCAGGGACTAATAATAAAGTTGCATTCAACACTAAAGTTTACCCCGAAGAAAATAGTAACTAATATGTCTTCTAATATGTCTTCGATATATTTGATTATTAAGTACTAATGGATGAAACTACATATTTGAATCAAATTTTAATTTATTAAGAAATTGCTAATTAGTTTAATTTAACTTACCAAGAAGTAATTTATTTGAAAACAATCGTTGA
>SNQJ01S0077639.1:66138-77694 GCA_010110895.2 Picea sitchensis | reverse complement strand
AATTAAATGTTATCAACTACTTTTTTTTCTCCAAAGAAAATTTGCTCGAAATTATATTAGGCTTATAATTTCATATACATCATCAAAAAACCATGTCAATGGTCTTTCCACCAGTTCAGTGCATACATTACTAGTCACTGCTACAGATAGGTCTTAACTGTCCTTTCTCAACTTCTCTATAATTAAATATCATACTAAGATACTCCAATCAAAGATGATTACTAATCCATCACAAAAGTGGGAAGATGGATCATACAACAAAATCACATCCTTCAAAGCAAAATGATAAAACTGATCTTCTCAAAAAGTTATCAAAAAAAAACCCAAACCAGTGAAACTAAGGCCTGCCCACATAGATACCACAATTAAAAGAGATTTGTATGAGTCGGAAACTCATCCTTCCCATTATGCAAAAAGTAATAAGTCAATCTGCCTGGAGACCCAAGCAATGATTGCTTGGAGAGAAGATTTGCTTCCTTGTTATGCTCCCTAAAGATGTGTATATAATTGATTTCTTGAAACTGAGAAGATAAAACCTTTGTTCTATGTTTCCAACCTTCTAAGTTGTTGGATTTTAAGATACAAATGTTGTTGAGGCAGTCAATAATACCCTTCGAGTCCCCAAAAATCTTGAGCTTCGAAATATTCCACATTTTTGCCAATATTAAAGTCACCCAAGCCCCCAACAATTCTACTTTTGAATTTGTGTTGCTCCCTGCATTTATGTGCCATCTACATACTTTCTGTGCTGAAAACTTAAAGACTCCCCCAGCCCCATATTTTAGGCCTTTTAAAATAGATGCCCCATCAAAATAAGCAATTAACTGATCAGTAACATGAACCACCGGACTCCTCTTAATAGCATTTTTTATATTCGGGTTGTTTCCAGGGAAGAAGCTTCTAAGAGTTTTAATGAAAACAACCATCCATTCATGAGTTTTTTCCTCAAATAAGACTTTATTTCTTTCATGCCATATATTACAGCAAACATGGATAGCTAGCAAAATTGAACACTCTTTATCTTTCAACCTGGCTTCAAAGCAATGATAAAGTGAATGTCCTTTCCAATGAAGATTTCTGTTGAGACGGATCGCTAAATTTTCCCAGACGATCTGGGTAAATATGCAATGGATAAGGAGATGATCCATGTCTTCATTATTTGAATTACACAAAGGACACCACCCAGGGCCCTGCCAACCTTTTCCCTGCAATACTTGCCACGTTAGTATTTTGTTTTCGATCGCCAACCAGATAAAAAGTTTTTTCTTCAATTGGATTGCCCACTTCCATAACTTATATTTCCACCCCTTCCCCTGAGGCCATCTGAAAGTAGAAATAATCGATGCATAAATATTTTTAACAGTCATCCTACCCGAGGAATCCCCTCCTGTCCAGATAAGAGTGTCCTCCTTCCCACATAAAGAAACCTCAGCTTCATTTAAAAGTATGCAGTATTGATTCCATTCAGCTTCTAAGTTGCCCAAGATCCCCAGATCCTTTGCGCTAATCCATTTTTCAGAAGATGTAATCGGGTCTTGAAAGATCGATGCCCGGTCCAAGGAAACAATCCCTTTTGGGGAGAGGATTATTTTCAATTGGTCAGAAAGAAAGGCCTTTTGACCTAAGCCAAGGATTTGATCTCTGCCTAGAAAGATGTTACTTCTTTTCCCTGGAATACATCTCATCTAGTGGAGAATTACATGTACATATTGTACCATACTGTTCCATATCCTCAATGTCGCATATGTTTTATGATTAGTCAGTCTTATCCATTCAATAGCTATAAATTTCCTTAGGTACTTATCTCTGATAAGCTTGTGCCAAATCCCCTAAAGAGTCAAGACTCTCCACAATGAATTTGTGATGAGTGTCGTATTGAAAACTGCCAGATTTCTAAACCCCCATCCCCCAGATTTTTTGGGTCTAGAGAGTAGATCCCATCTACATAAATGAAATTTCTGAGAATCTATGCTACCATTCCATAAAAACTTGAACATCAATTTATGAATTTGATTCAAAATGGTACGAGGAATGGATTCCAAAGACATCCAGTACACTAGTTACCCTTCTAAAACATATTTCACCAGTGTATATCTACCCCCTAAGGAAAGCCATATATTGCACCAAACCTCTATCCTCTTCATAACTTTGGTTAGGAGCCAATCCCAATCTTCAATTTTGTAGGAACCAATCTTTAACCGATATCCTAGATACTTAAATCCGGAAGACAACTCCATAAAATTATAGGGAAGGATGTTTTTTTAGGGAGAAAGATCATTACTTGATAGTCCTACATGAAAAATTGTAGATTTGGATTGATTTACCATTAGTCCAAATGCTTTAAAGAATAAACCAATGATTTTATCAATGTCCCACCACTCCTTTAAGTCTGCCCTCGACAAAATAATGATATCATCAACAAATAAAACATGCAAAATCTTGAAATGACTGGAAACTTTAATACCTGAGATTTTACCTTCTTCCTAAGATGATTTCAAAAGTAGACTTAGTCCTTCCATAATGAGGATAAATAGAAGGGGTGACAAAGGGCAACCTTGCCGAAGACACCTACCATTTTTAAAAAAATATGTCACTTCTCCATTAATTAAAACTACAATGGTAGGAGATGTAGCACAAGCCATTATCCAGTTTGTCAGTTGAGTTCTGCATCTTGTTGAAATCAAAATGAGCCTTAAAAAGTCCCAATCTACACACTCATAGGCCTTTCTTAAATCCAGTTTCAAAACTAATGCACTTAATTTCCTTTTTTTTATACTGTGTAAACTTTCATGAACTGTTCCAATAGCTTCCTAAATTATCCTCCCATGGAGAAAGCCAAACTATTCTTCAGAGAGAGTGCTTGACAGAAAGGGCTTGATCCGATTGGATATGATCTTGGAAATTAATTTATAACATAAATTACATAAATAAATTGGTTGGAAATCATCAAAGGTACCAGGCTTTTGAGTCTTTGGAATTAAAGACAAGAATGTAGAATTTAGGTTGCCCCCCACTGAACCCATCCTTCTCGTCTCTTCCACCATATCAAATAGGTCCTGGCCCACTACATCAAATAAATGAGTGAAAAATTCATAGGTCCATCCATCTGGGCTAGGGCTCTTGGCTTTTTTGAAATTGAACAGAACCGGTTTTATATCCTCCAAAGAAACAGGTTGATTGAGATTGACAGAGTCCTCCTCCATGAAGATTTTTGGGAAAATACCTACAATATTGACTTTATCATCCAAGTTTAGAGTCTCTTGTTCCTTGTAAAAGAAACTGAAATGATTCAAGGCTGCCTTTTTTAAGGCTATCGGGTCTGTGTATTTTGTCCCTTCATTATCTGATATTTCCCAAATGTGTTTTCTGGCATGATTGTAATTTGCAAAGTTATGAAAAAATTTGGTATTATTATCTCCACTCGCCATCCAAATAGCTCAGCTACGTAATCTCCAAGATTCTTTTGTACCTCTAAGGATAAAATTTCTTTCTAGCTCTTTATGACGCAAGCTCTTCCCTTCTTCTAAATTTGTAGTGTTTGCATTCAGTATAGTGATAGAAAACTTGATGCCAACTTCTAATTCTTCATGTTTTTTGAAGTTTCTTTCTTGTTTCTCTCTAAACCAAAGTTTAGTTTTTTCTTTTAGAATATTTAACTTCCAAACAAGTCAGTTTCTGAAACCACGTTTGGTCAAAAATAAAGGATCATTCCAAGTTTCACGCACCAGGTTCTTGAAGTCCACATCCGTTAGACAGTGAGCATTAAATTTGAAAGGAAATACTTTTTTATTCGGAGAGGCCTCCAGCTATAAAAGAATAGGTGCATGATCTGAGATGAATAGGTATTCAACCTAATATCGATACACCCCAACCTCTAATAACAAATCTTCAGCAAATATACACCTGTCTAACCTTCTTGCCATCGCTTCCACCCCAGTCCTTCCATTTCGCCAAGTCGGTACCAGCTTTAAAGGCTTCACATCAATCAGCTTTTTATCCCCAAATAGATCCTTATAAAATTCACCAAAGGTAGATTTTCTAAAGGTACCCCCCTAAACTTCCTCCGAATCACTAATGAAATTTAAGTCACCAGCAATAATAAGATTCTTGATATCCAATAAACCACTCTCTGCAATCAGCTTCCATAATTTTATACGTTCCAAACATGGATCGTATACATTCAAAAAGGCTAATTCTCAATTGTCCTTTAACCTTGTACCTGTTAATAAAATGCCACCAATCGTGAGATATGGCACAATATCAAATATAAGTGGATCCCAAGATACAAGTAATCCCCCTAAAGTACCCAAAGCATTGACCGCACTTGTCACCCAAGAGGGTCTAAGGTCAAGCATGAAATCTCTGGAATTTTAAGCCGAAACCAACATTTCCTGAAAGAAAATGATTTTTGGGCGGGTTTGATCCAACAGTATTCTAACCGAGGCCTTTTTAAGGGTGTCTCCCGTCCCTCTTAAATTTAAGGAAAGGATAAGCATTATTTTGCCCACGCCTAGGCTTTCACTACTCTAAGAGGCCCACCTTCAACAAGGGGAGAGGAGAGATCCGTTTTAAGATGGATATGGGAAATGAGTTTTTTTTCCAGGAGCTTCTCATTTTTAAAGGGGACAGCTCTATCCCCACCCCCCTCAACCAAGAAAACTCTTTCCCCTCTACAGAGTTAAGACCAGTGGAAGTTCCTTCAGAAACCTGTCCCTCACCCACCACCAACTTCCCTTTATAAACGAGTAATTTTGAAATGTTCTTATTCCCCCTGACAAAAGGTATCAGTGAATCGAGGACTTCATTAAGAGTAGGTTCTTCCAACTCTAGTTCGCCATAACCCGAAATAATTTTTGAGCCTGATCCAATTAAAGGATCAACCCCAGGGGACTCACTATTGACAGACAAAGTCGTAGCCAAGGAAATGGTATTCGAAGTGGAGGACTTATTGCCAATCACAGAATCATTTATGGTTATTTCCATTCCAGATAAGTTCAGTAAGTTTGACCTAGTTGGACTCTCAAAATTTAGTATAGGGTCAACTAACTTATTACCCTCCTCAGAAACTGGTCTCACGACCCCAATGGTTGTTGACCTCAACCAAATAGAATTTTCTAGAGTTTATTTTTCCCAAACTGAAAGTGAAGAAAAAAAACCAGGACAATGTCATTTCAACTTACCATTTAGTGTAGTGTTCACTTCCTCCTCAACACTGGTAGAAATTGGGACAAAGNTTGACCTCAACCAAATAGAATTTTCTAGAGTTTATTTTTCCCAAACTGAAAGTGAAGAAAAAAAACCAGGACAATGTCATTTCAACTTACCATTTAGTGTAGTGTTCACTTCCTCCTCAACACTGGTAGAAATTGGGACAAAGCCGGTACCTTCACAATCCAACGAATCGGAACCATTCATGTATTCTGGTGTGTCCCTTAGTAACATATACTCCTCTAATTCCTCCTCTAGAGGTGCTCCCTTGCATTCCCATCATAAATCCCCCATACCTTTGCAACTACTACAACGAAACAGTAGTCCTAGGTAGTCCAAATTTTGTCTCAAATTCCTCCCTCGCCATTCAATATCTATAACCTCTGGAAGCCCCCATGTATTTCCATTTCAGTTAGAACCCTAGCCACCTTCCTCGAAGAATTTTTCAAAGAATCATTATCAACTGCGATAAATCTCCCCAGAGAGTTCCCAATGGCTTTTAGCACCCCAAGGTTCCAAAGATGAATCAAGAGGCCCGGTAAAAGTACCCACAGATGACGGAACTGGAAGTTTTTGTCTCTAGGTCAAAATCCACTCTCCAATGCTTTATAAGAATGCTACAACCCCTCAAAATCCATGTTGAGTCCAAAATTCTGGTATCATCCTCAAGGGATCTACAAATGAACCTGAGCCAACCTTTTGTAAGGTGGAAAAATTYAAGACTATACCCCAGAAGGGTTTTCCAACARAGTTCTAAGCACTTCAAAAAATTACCCTTGCTYAGGGAAGGATAAGTTATCCTACCCACCACTCTGCATAGAGAAATCCTCRTTGCATCTTCCAGGCCCACATCAGCACCAAGTACCATCTTTCAGACCTTTTTGTTTGTCTTCCAAGCTTTTTTCCTACTAAAAACAATCGGTTGTGAAGAAGTATGTGGGTAAGAACCCTGCTTAAAGTTAAAACCCTTTCCAGAAATCGGTTCATTCACAAGTGTAGAAGACTTCTTCACTGATTGAGTATTAGTCTTGATGAATATTTCCTGACTCTGCGTAAAACCATCACCTAAGCACTGTCCCGGCTTAAAAACAAAAGACTTCTCTGCACCTGTCTCTGGTGGGTACAATGGCTCTTTTTTTCTGAATAAAACTAGAATAAGTAGTGTCAAGTTTATCATAAGGATAACGAATAGTTGTCAATGATAATGTCCTATCGAATGACCTGCCCTCCACATCACCAATAAATGGACTCAATTGTATTTGTATATCAACTACTTAACACTTATTACAATAACTATTGAGTCGAATAGATAAGAGCGAACGCTCCAAATCTGTGTTGTGATCAATCACATTAAAACAAAATACATCCCCCATAAATATTGTTTGATGGTTTAGCCTCCAATCATTAAAGAAGTTCATAACTCAAAATATTTGTCAGGTATTACATTGATACGTCATCCTTGAAATTCAAAATGTTTCAAAATATGCGCTAGTGCACCCAATTGTCTCCCACTTGTGCTTTGTTGGCGATGCTCCTGCATCATGAGGTTTCCCAACAAAACCATGAACTAACTTATTTTCTTCCTAGAGAGAACATCACTGCAATGTTAGCAATTGCAACCAAAACAAAAGAGATTATTGTCGCTCGGGATGAACAAAAAAGAACCTCACAGGTCATCACGTCTGCAGTCGATAAGGCATTGATCTTGTTAACTCAAATTTTGGATGTAGAGGTTGCTTCCAACACCCTCATCGAAATAGTTAACCCAACAGACCTATCAGTGCCTCAAGTCACAATAGTTGAGGTTGATGTGGTTGTTCAACTTACCCAGGATCTCTAAGGATATTTTGATGAGCTCGAGTGTCAAGACAAGGAGTTCGTGAAAGAACTCGACTACCATTCTATCCGTCGAGGCGGTTGTCCCATGATGCAGTTGGCTTGAGGATGCACCAAGTAATAATGGAGGGGTCTTGTTGGCACCCAAATTTTTGGTTTCATTTCACGTGCACGCACAAACGAAGTTGTGCATGCTCATTCCAAGTTTTGCGGGCACCTAAGATAATGTTTAAAGAATGAGAAGAAGTGTGTGTCGGACTGAGTTTTGATATTGCGCGCCAAGCTTAAAATTATACCAAGCACGCATTAGACTAAGTTTTTTCAGTTGCATCGAAAATCAAGAAGATGCCCACTGAAATCAAGAAATGAATCATCATGAAATCTCCCTGAATAATTAATGTCAATAGCACAAGGGAATGTGGGACAACCAGAGGACGATTTGAACATGAAGTTAATATTTCCTTGATGCAGAAAGCCTACGTGGAGCATTGGAAGGCACCAGAATCATGTGAGATAGTTTATAAGTAGAGCAAGTGGAGTAGAGTAGAGAGAGACATAGGTCCCAAGAATAAGAAATATATAAAAGGAAGAAACGATATCAGGTATAGAGTTATTTGGTTGGTTAGTTAGACAGTAGATAATCAGAGAGTTTGATATTCTCATAGAAGATCCATTGAGTTTTTTTTGGCCGAGCTCACTCTGGGTCTTTGTRATGCTAAAATGMTTCTGAATATAAGTCTGGGTCTCTCACATTCTGATGTTTTGCAAGGATGTGGATAGTGCGTTGTACTCTAACTATGGGGAACTAACTATAGAAGACATGATATATTTTTTKTTGTTGAGTATAGAGTGCTTAATGTATTTCTTTATTATGATGGAATAATATTGGTAATAAAGACACGATAGTTCTAATCTATCATGTGTTATTTGGATATGTGTGTGTATTGTTCTACTCATTGATCATTAGTAAGTTGATGGTAATAGAATGTATTAACTTCATCCTGGATGGATCTCTACATGTTTATCCTTTCATCCCCATCACAATACCTTATGTTCTATGTGATCCTCTTTGCATCTCATGTGAGACCTTCCTCGGACTCGGCCAGGGATTGATATGTTGGTGCTTTGGGGTTTTTGTTGGTCAACTCTGGATGAACCCTAGGTCTAAACCCCCCAACATGAGGAGGGATGCACACAAGCATGAAATTATCCAACATTATGTAATTCATCTTGGAAACATGGAAACAATCCTCAGAATAATCAATCCCTTCAACCTATGAAAAACCCTTGTCCACTAGTCATGCCTTGTGTTTGTCAAGATAACCATCTGCAACATATTTGGTTCTATAAACACATTTGCAACAAACTAGTTTTTGTCTCTTTGGAAGAGGAACGATATCCCATGTGTAATTCTTCATCAAGGAAGAATACTCCTCTGTCATGCTAGCTTCCCATTTAGTTTTCCCAATAGAATTAGAGAATTTTCGGGGTTCATCTGAAATGGCACGACTCAAAAGATAGATATATGTCCTTTGTGGCTGAATTTTGCAAGCAGTAGGAAAAAAATAGTTGAAATATGTTTCCTCGTAAGCATAACAAACATGTATCTTTCTCTCTCGAAGGATCCTCCTCAATTTTTGTTCCTGATCAAGTTGTTCCTATGCAATTTGCTCAATTATTTTTGGCTTATTTTCGACTTCCTAAGTTTCCTCATCTACAACTTTTTGATGTTCCTCATCTTATTTTTATTAAAAAAAAAAAATCAACATGATTTGCACCATCTTTGCAATGTATGGAGAGAGTAGGGTCAAGTGAGTGTTTGAAATGCTCATCAAAATGGACAACCCTATGAAAAAATACATCATTAGTAATAATATCAAATAACATATATGCCATCATGTCTTTATAGTATCCAACAAATATCATTGGTTGGCTCTTATTCTCCATATATTTTTTCTTTTCATTTGGAATTAATGCCCACACTAGACTGCCAAATACTCTAAAAATAGAGACATCGTTCATAACATGAATCCAAGCTTCCTCTAGAGTTATATGCAACATTGCTTTATGAGGCATCTGATTTTGAATGTAATTTGTGCAGTTCACTGCTTCAACCCAGGAGGACGATGACATGTTCTTAGATTGAATCATGTAATTTTTCATTTCTTTCAATGTCATGTTCTTGCTTTCAACAATGCCATTTTTTTGAGGGGTGTACAGAACAAAATGTTGATGAAAAATAACATGTTCTCTACAAAAATCTTTGAATGTATGACTGACATACTCCTGCCTATTATTTGTGCATATATTCTTGATATAATGAGAGGACTTCTTCTCAACAAAATCCTTGAAGGTATTAAAAGTGTAAAAGACCTCACTCTTGAACTTAAGTACACCCATGAAGAGCGTCGTGATAAGTCATCAATAAAAGTGAGTGCATACTTAGCACTTGAAAATGAGCGAGTTGGAAAAATCATGGGTTCACTATGTACCAACTCAAGAGGTGTTGTGGCACACAAGGATTTTCCTTTTGGAAAAGGATCTTGGTGTTGTTTTCCAAGATCACATCTTGGACAAACTCCATTAGTACAAGAAACTTTAGGAAGTCCACAAGCCAATTTTTTTGTGTTCAATTGATGCAAGTACCTTTATTTTAGATGTCCAAATATTTCATTCCAAATCCTACTCAAAGAATTAGCATGTGAAATGAAAGAGGAAGCTGAAAAGGGCTCAAAACTAGCAAACTTGTACAATCTGGAGCTATGATTGACTTTTCTTGAGGAAACAAAAATATTAGGATTTTGTAGTTCTCGAATGACTACATCATTAGGAGAGAACACTACTGTGTTCCCATCACCAGAATGGAAAATTTGATAAATTGAGAGTAGATTAGCATAGATGTCAGGAACAAGAAGAACATCATTGATGCACCCTTCATCGAATTGCACAGTTCCTAATCCTAAAACATCAAGATGTGTAGAGTCTCCAATTACAATGTAAGAAATGCTACAATCAAATTTTGAAGGTTGTAACTCATTGGAATGATTCAGGTGATGAGATGCACCTAAATCAAATACCCATCTTCCTGAGGATGCATGCAACAACCAAGTAGATAAAACATTCCCTTTACCTTTCAAAGAATGTTTGGAGATAGAAATTTTGTGTTTCTCAATGTATTAATTCAGTGCCTCGAGTTTCTTCCAACGTTTTGATTCTGGATTCCCTGGACCATCGTAAGAGATGCATGTTTCATTGGACTTCTTCTTCTTTGTCTTGGAAGAATACTCACTGGAATTCTAAGGTGGAGATGATTTGGTTTTCTGCTAGGATTTGGAGGGAGTCTCATTATCTTGTGCATAATATTTCTTCTTTTTATACGTGGATTTTTCCTTACCTTTCAAGGAATGGGCCAAAAGAGATTGATTTTTAGAGTTTGGAAGGGCATCAAGTTCCATAAGATTGAATTGTTACCTTGTGAGGTGCTTCCAAAAAGTTTCAAAATAAGGAATTTCAACTTCATCTCCTAGTGCATCCATCATAGAGTAAAATGTAGAATAAAATGCCTGATAAGAACCTTTCAATTTGGATAGTATCAATAAAATGCACTCATCATCAGATTTGGATTTTCAACACCCTTACAGTTCTATAACCAATGATCTAAATTTGGAAAGATAATATTAAATAGACCCATGCTCATCATGCACAAGAAATGAAAATTCCACTTTCAATTGCAATACTAGGAATTCATTGAATTTTCCAAATAAAGAATCCAACTTGTCCCAACTTGCTTCCAGAGTTTTACAATAAGAAATGTGGAACAAAAAACTATCTGACACGTGTAAGCCAATGAGATCCATGTCTTCATCAAGTTTGTTTCTATAGGTAAACATCTATATTTCCTTTGTGAATATGAGTTGAGCTTCAACTAACATTTTCCAAATCCATTTTGATTGCAACAATTGTTGCATATTAAGTTCCATGTGTGATAGTTATGGGGATTTAGGATCTCAATAATTCTTAATGTGATGTCCCCAACCCCAACCTAGCCAATGCCCTTAAAAATTTCTCCCTTTGATACTACAATGTAACATTCTCAGCCACCCAGCTAAGTCCTGTTACCCCTATTCTTAACTTTGATACCATTTAATTAACATAATATTCCCTTCAGATGCAACGATTATGAAATACTAGTAGCATACAAATTCATGCATAAACATATACATTTAAATCAATCATAATTAACATAACATACACACTTCAACTTCCACTCCAACAAGCGTATGGATGGTGGGAGACAGTCCTTTAGAGAATGATGGTAGAATGGAAAGAATGAATGAGAATTATACTAATTCGCAACAATATATTTTCATGATAATAACTTGACACTTGTCACCTTATAAACCACCTTTGAACCTGCTTGGTGATACATTCCTAGCATTTGGGAACTTAGAATAAAATCATTGCATGAATTTTGAATTTAGGAATAACATTATTTTATTCATTGGCTTAATC
>SNQJ01S0077639.1:51613-62699 GCA_010110895.2 Picea sitchensis | reverse complement strand
AGTCCATTAATGTCCATTGGACAATCCTTAACCAACTCATTGATTCTTATTTTAGCTCCTATAGCTAATTGAACTAGCCAAGATTCCCCAAGCTTTATTCTTTGCAAATGAAATATTTTCACCAACTTACGATCTATATAAATATGAATATCTCTTGAATAAATTAAAATAACAATAAGTTGATCATTATCTTACCTTCCACTTCAATCATATGGGATTTAAATTAAGTTTTCTTGTTGTCTTTCCCATATCCTTAACTGTATTACCCTATTGTACATTGTGAACAGTCCTCACTTGTTATCCTCTATGAGGGAAATAGTTTTACATGTGATCTCCCTCATAGCCCCAACATTTAATAGGTTGTTTCCTTGGCCTTTTCCTCAATGTCTCTATCATTCTGGGCTCATTTTGAGTTGGCTTCCCTTGAGAACTATTTCTAAAGAATGGTGGCATGTGCCCTTTCTTCCTTTTCTCCATATTCCATTTATTCTTGTCTTCCCAAGCCTTTTGGATATTTTTCCTTCCTCTGTGTTGATCATAGAGGCACTTGAATCTCCTTATGGCTTCCTCCAATGTCTTGGGATCATCATATTGTATATTTTCACTAAATAACGAAGATATTCCACTCAAAAATCTTTAAATCTTGACCTTTTGTCCTTGATGAAATCAACATATCTCAGCAGCTCCATGAATATTCTATCATACTCATCCATGGTCATGCTTCCAAGCATGAGTTCAAAAATTTCCTTCATCTTCCTATGATAATAATGTTTGGTCAAGTATTTCTTTTGAAAATACTTCTTGAACTCCTTCCAAGTAATATTGTTGTCATCAATGTGCTTTACTTGCACAAATTGGTCTCACCACATTGATGCTTTTCCCTTGAGCTCGCGGATTGAAATTTTTCCTTCTACTCGTAAGGAGTGATTATTAAATTGGAAATACTTCCTCATTCCCAATATCGAATTCTCTGCATATTCATATTTCTTGTGCTCAACATCAAAGGTAGGAGTTTTTATCTTCTTCATTTCTCCTTGTAGTTCATCTACCCTAGACCTTCTACTATTCTTCCTAACATGAGATAAAAATGGTCTATTGTATGCTCTTATAACTAAGTACCTTGATGAGTGATGATGATGTCTACCAACACTTCTAGATTATTCTCTTTTGGCATGAGATCTGCGACTCTTTGACTTACTTTATTATGTTTCCTTATCCAGCTTCTTCTCTATCATGTCCTAACTCTGCAACAACCTAATGTTGATGCCATATTTATTCTCTTTAGCTTTCATAATATTCTCATTATCATTGTTATAGCTCAAAACATCTCTTTGTAGACTCTTTATTGACTCTACTACATTCAAGTTTTTTTCTTTTCCTTCTGCATGCCCATTTCATTATATCCCAGTATTACCCATGTTTCATACAAACCCTTGACTTCATATCCATGGTTGTAGGTCCTCTGTGCATATTCCATGTCTATGATCTCACTGATCATTCTATTTTTTTATATTTTCCCTTAGCTTTGCAAAATGTGCATGCAATAGGATTTATTAGACCACAATAATTTAACAAATCTATAAAATTATGAACCATTTTTCCCTTTAAATACACCATAATTATTCTTTCAGATTTCTTGTGAATTTTTCTTCTCCATTCACATTTATAGGTGCATACTTGGATTATTCTATCCAATACCTTTCGAATTATTATATTTTTTCTCAACTCTGAGTTCTGAGAAGCAAGTTATATCCATTTGATCATTACTCATTTGCTCCTTTATGCACCTTTTTAACCATGTGTAATTTTGACTATGATCATGCATCCCTTACACCAGATCCTTTAGTATTTTGACATGATATCAATTGGGTTCCTTCACAACCATATTTTGAATATTCTAACCAAGTTTCACCTTCATCCAAGCTCCATCCTTCTAGTTATGCATGCTAGAGTTTTGGCTAATTTACCTTTTTAGCACTGAATGCTACAAGTGCCTTCTACGTTCTCATGTGCACTTTTAGGTCACATACTTCCAATATGACTCAATGAATGTCTTATATGGATCAATATTTTTTCATATAATTCTAATATGCTCCAATCTGACTTATGAGTAGGAAGTTATGGCTTCTCGAGTAAACTGACACCTAAAAATTACCTTGCACTATTTGGCCTTTAACTTCTTCATACAAGCTCTGTTTGGCGAACAATTTATATTGTTAGAATTATCTCTCCAAGATATTTCATTTTATAAGAAGAAACACTATGTATTGCAAGTACACACTCTTTCTAACAAATTTGATCTTCTAAAAATGTTGTTTTAGGACTTCAAAAATGGTCTGCAAGATAATGACCTGCAAAACATCGTAAAACTATGCCAAATTTAGTTAAATTTTTTTGACTTAGCGACTAATTTGGCATTATAGGCCCACCGGGAACCTCGAGAGGATGCCATGTTAGCCTCCTAGACCACCTAGACCTACCTCATTGGCCTTCTCTTACTTATTTCTTCTCTCCTTTATCTCTTTTTCCCTTACGTGGGCCTTCAATTTTAATAAAATATTGATATTTTACGGGCCCTACATGCCCAACTGGCATATCTATGACCCTAGATGGGAAAAGGGTCCCACTTTGACGATAACAGTTCCACATGGATACCCTTCATTGGTTTTGGGGATGGGCAGGTCCCATTCCACACCTTTTCCTTGCCACACGCATACTTGCATATCTTCCAAATATGATTGTTGAGATTTAGCGAGATCGATGGTGGAGAGGCCATGTTGCATGATGAAGGATCATCGCGATCACATCAAAAGGAAGTGGGCATGGAATTGGAATCGACACCTCAACACATCGAAGGAGCCAAACCGACCTTTAACCATCTTTACAGCGGTGTGAAGATATTTTTTATTTTCTCGTTAATTTATTAATTGTATGTAAAGTTGGGCCACCGTTTGAAAGGAAAGAACAATTGTAAATCCTTTACATGACTATAATGCATTACAGGTGTAGGATAATTGCCCATATTATTCATTAGGTTGTATTAATTCAGTTAAGTAGGTAACTGCTTGAATAGAATGTAATAGGATTTAGATAGGAGGAAGAAGGGCAAGGAAACTCTAGGTCCTTAGAAAAGTTTCAATTGTGTCTATAAGAGATAACCATTGTAATTATATTTTATTTGAAATGAATAGAATAGAGGAAATTGACCCAAATACACAGTGTTGATATTGTTTGCAGTTTGATTGTGTTGTTATGTGTTTAGGAATGGATGATGTTCATAGTGAATGAATGAATAATTGAATGAATTCAATTGTTTCTCTTATGTAAGATTATGCAAGGAGTGCATGTAGAGTGCAAGGAGTGCGTATGAAGAAGTATTTTTCGAATTAAAATCTCAGAAGAGATAGCAGGGAAATTTTGTATGCAGAGTGTGCATATTGAGCACAAGGAGTACATGTAGAAGCAAACTTATGTTAAAGTTTGAAAGCTCAGGAAGGTGAGCGCAGAGTATACTAGGAGGGTATCGGAAAGTATTTTGAAAAAGACACAGAGTGCAAGTGTGTGATAGGGATGATATTTAAACTTCATTTACCAGAATCTCGGGAGGAGTAGTAGAGGAGGGGGGTCTGCACCAAGTGGTATTAGAGACTAAAAAATATTTGAAGTTGAGCTCAGTGTGTTGGAAACAGTTGAAGCGATGCCACCGAGGGTACGCACAGGACCACCTATAGCAGATCGTGTTGTAGGAAGAGAAGTGAGATAACTTCACGTAAGGTTGGAAGAAATGGAAGCAATGCAAAGGAGAACACATGCTACTAAAGATGGCAGTGATGTAGAAAGCGAGGAAATAGAAGTTGAAGAAGCTATAGGGGAAGATGTGTCCGAAGAACGCTTATTGAAAGTTGTTGTGAAGTTGGGAGCTAGAGAAAATATGGGCGTCCCTATGTATGAAGGTAACTTGGATGTCGAAGAGTTATTGGACTGTATAAGGTCCCTGGATAAGTATGTTGACTATGAAGAGGTTGAGGAAGGAAGGAAGGTGAGACATGTTGTCACCAGATTAAAAGGACATGCAACACTATCGTGGGATGAAATGAAGTCAAAAAGAAGGAACAAAGGTAAACAAAATATAAAGAATTGGGACAAGATGGTAGCCAAACTTAAGGATAAATTCATACCTAGGGATTACCAGATAGATTTGTTCAGAAAATTGCAGAACCTAAGATAGAGGGGTATGACAATGAAAGAGTATACAGAATAATTTTATAGGCTGAATATTAGGACTGGACAAAGAGAGAAGAATGATGAAAAATTTTCCAGGTATATAAATGGTTTGAGGTATGAAATTTAGGATGAAATCAGCATGATGGTTGTGAGGACAGTGGGAGATGCTTATCAGATTGCACTGAAGGCAGAAGAAAAGTTTGCCAGAAGCCAGAGTCAGCGGAATAGAAGCAGAGGCTTAAATAGAGGTAAGGGAGTTGTCTATGATAAGGCACCGAAAGCTAGGGATGAGAATGAGAAATCATATGGTCACTTTGAAAGAGGAGGAAGTTCTCAAAGAATACCATTTGGTGGTAGAAATTATTTTCCTCGAGGAAGGGGCAGAAGTAGAGGAGGTGGAGTTAAATGTTATGTCTGTGGAAAGACAAGGCATATGTCTTGGGATTGTCCCAAGAGGAAGAGAAAAGGAGGAGGAGAAGCACACATTTCTGAAGCCCAAAAGAATGTGGAAGCAGAAGGAGGAAAAAAATTTATGATGAGGAAAGTTCTTCTAAATCCAGAAAAGGAAATAGAAGACTCAGTTCAGCGAACGAGGTTGTTGAGGACTGCTTGTAAAAAAAAGGATAGATTTTTCAAGATGATTATAGATAGTGGGAGAACTGAAAATTTAGTATCTACATAAATGGTGGAGAAGCTAGATCTAGAGACAATTGCACACCCAAGCCCATACAAAGTATCGTGGTTGTAGAAAGGACATCAAGTAATGGTAAGTCAACAATGAAAAGTTGAATTTAAAATAGGAGGTTATAAAGATGAGATTCTATGTGATGTAATTCATATGGACGTTTGTCATATTTTGTTTGGGAGACCATGGCAGTTTGATAGGAATGGTATTCATGATGGGAGGAAATATACTTATACTCTGGAAAAAAATGGTAGAACCCATATGTTACTTCCAATAGAAGAGAAGAAAGAAAAGGAAGAAGTCAGCACAAGAATACTTCTCATGAGTGGGAAGGAACTCTTGAAGAAGATCAAGAAAGATCAGGAAATGAAATTTGTTGTAGTAAGGAAGCCAAGAGTTATACTTACCAATACTTCTATGGATGACTTACCAGAAGAAATCCAAGAATTGTTGGAGGACTTTGCTAACATGGTAGTGGATGAGTTGTCTCATTCATTACCACCTATTAGGAGTATTATCCACCATATTTACTTGATTCCAGGAGCTAGTTTGCCAAATAAAGTAGCGTATAGATTGACACCTTGAGAGAATGAAGAAGTTAAGAAGAAAGTTCAGGAGTTGTTGGATAAAGGTTTAGTCAGGGAAAGTCTAAGCCCATGTGTAGTGCCAACTGTATTGAGTCCAAAGAAGGATGGGGGATGGAGAATGTGTATAGATTCTAGAGCTATCAACAAGATCACCGTCAGGTATAGATTTCCTTTACTCAATATGGATGACTTGATGGATTGTTTGAGAGGAGTAAGCTATTTTCTAAAAATAGACTTGAAGAGTGGATATCATCATATAAGAATGAGAGAGGGAAATGAATGGAAAACAACATTCAATACAAATGAGGGTTTGTTTGAATGGTTGGTCCTGCCATTTGGATTGAAAAATTCTCCAATTACATTTATGAGGTTGATGAATGAAGTACTAAAGGATTTCATAGGTAAATTTGTCATTATATATCTAGATGATATATTAGTTTTCAGCAAAACAGAGGAAGAACATGTAAAGCACTTGACATTAGTGATGAGGAGATTGCAGCAAGAAAAGTTGTTAATAAACTTGAAGAAAAGTTATTTTATGAAGACAGAGCTCATATATTTGGGTTTTGTGATATCTTAAAATGAATTGAAGATGGATCCGGAAAAGGTGAGAGAATTCAAATAATGGTTGTCACCCAGGAGCATATTTGAGGTGAGAAGTTTCCATGGTTTAGCAAGTTTTTATAGAAATTTTATCAGAAATTTTAGTGGTATATGTGCACCCATGATGGACACTGTGAAGAAGAAACATAAGTCTTTTAATTGGACAAAGGAGGCTGAGAAAATCTTCAAAGTGTTGAAAAAGAAGATAACAAAGAAACTAGTTATGGTTTTACCTGATTTTGGAAAGACATTTCAGGAGAAGTTTGGTTGTACAGGAATTCCAAGTGAAGACCTTAGGGTTTGAACACCTTAAGGAAATGTATCAGGAAGATTCAGAATTTAAGGAGGCTTATGAATCATATGAAAATCATTTGTTGAGGGATAACAGTTCATGGTCAGAATATTTGATCCATGATGGATTGTTGTTTAAAGGAAGCAAATTGTGTATACCAAGATGTTCAATTAGAGATAATTTGTTGAAAGAAAAACATAGTGGAGGTTTAGCCGGACATTTTGGTCATGACAAAACATTTGAAAAACTGAGTAGTCTGTATTATTGGCCAGGTATGAGGGAAGATGTGAAGAAATTTGTAGACCGATGTAAGATTTGTCAACATGCAAAAGGGAAGAGACAAAACACTAGTTTGTACCAACCATTGCCTATTCCAGAAAGGCCTTGGGATGCAATTAGTATGGATTTTGTTTTGGGATTACCTAGAACCCAAAAGGGAAGTGATTCCATATTTGTTTTGGTTGATAGAATTTCCAAGATGGGACATTTCATACCATGCCAGAAAACAAGTGACACTATGCACATAGCCAATTTGTTTTTTAGAGAAACTGTGAAATTACATGGATGCCCAGAAGCATAGTTTCAGAGAGGGACACTAAGTTTGTAGGGAACTTGTGGAGGACTCTATGGAAGAGTATGGGAACTAACTTATCTTTTAGTTCAACATATCACCCTCAAACAGATGGACAAACTGAAGTGGTGAACAGGAGTCTGTGAAATTTGTTACAGAGATTAATCACTGAACAAGGTCGTCAATGGGATCAGATTCTGGCACAGGCATAATTTGCATTTAACAATTTAGTTAATAGAAGCACTGGAAAAATTCGATTTGAGATAGTATATGGAATACAATCGAGAGGGGTTTCATAATTGAGAGAGTTGAAACAAGATGAATTCAAGAGTGTTGGAGCAGAAGATTTTGCAACAGAAATGCAAAGACTTCATGATCAAGTTAGGAGGAAGATACATGATAGTAATCAAAAGTATAAGGATAGAGTTGATCAGAAAAGAAGGGAAGCTCAATTTGAGGTTGGAGATGAAGTTTTAGTTCATTTGAGAAAGGATAGGTTTCCAAGAGGAACATACAATAAGTTGAAGATGAAAAAGATAGGACCATGCAAGATCCTTAGAAAATTTGCAGCAAATGCTTATGAAATTGAGTTGCCAAATAATGTTGGAGTATCCTTGATATTCAATGTTGTAGATTTTTATCCTTATAAAAGAGATGACACATGAGAATCAGATGATCAGGAAGAAATTTAGTGGGAAGAATAGATTCCTATAGTAGAAAAAAAATCAGATGGAGAAAATTTTAGAAGAGAGAATTGGAAGGAAAACCAGAAGAAAGATGTATCCTGAATATTTGGTAAAGTGGAAAGATCACCTAGTAGAAGATTCAAGTTGGGTAACTGAACCTGATATTTTGAAGCATGGAAAAACAGTGCGAGAGCTCATGAACAAGAGCCCATGAATATTTTGGGCAGAGGAGTATGATGCAGGAGCATCACAATCACATCAAAAGGAAGTGGATGTGGAATCAAAATCGACACCTCAACACATCGAAGGAGCCAAACCGACCGTTAACCACCTTGGTAGAGGTGTGAAGATATTTTTTATTTTCTCATTAATTTATTAACTGTATGAAAAATCAGGCCACCATTTGAAAGGACGGAACAATTGTAAATCATTTACACAACTGTAATGTATTACAGGTGTAGGATAATTGCCTATATTAGTCATTAGGTTGCATCAGTTGAGTATTTAACCGCTTGAATAGAATATAATAGGATTTAGATAGGAGGAAGAAGGGAAAGGAAGCTCTGGGTCCTTAGACAAGTTTCAATTGTTTTTGTAAGAGATAGCCATTGTAATTATATTTTCTTTGAAATGAATAAAATAGAGGAAATTGACCCAAATACAGAGTGTTGATATTGTTTACAGTTTGACTGTGTTGTTATGTGTTTATGAATAGATGGTGTTCATAGTGAATGAATGAATAGTTGAATGATTTCAATTGTTTCTCTTTTGTAAGATTATGCAAGGAGTGCATGCAGAGCACAAGGAGTGCGTATGAAGAAGTCTTTTTCGATTTAAAATCTTAGAAGAGATAGTGGGGAAATTTTGTATGCAGAGGTTGCATATTGAGCACAAGGAGTACGTGTAGAAGAAAACTTATGTTAAAGTTTGAAAGATCAGGAAGGTGATCCCAGAGTATACCAGGAGGGTATCAGAAAGACTTTTGAAAAAGACACAGAGTGAAAGTGTGCGCTAGGGACATGATTTAAACTTCATTTACCAGAAGCTCGGGAGGAGTAGTGGTTTTAAGTCTCGAGAGGAAACTCTTAGAAAAACTTATAAGTTTTGAAGAGTTGAAGTGTTCATAGGTGGAGCGCAGAAAAATCGAAGTTCAAAGAAAGAATAAGTATGGAGGATTGAGTGGGAGAAATCCTTCAAAAAATAATTTCACAGAGTGGAAAGGTCAAAGGTTGGAGTTGTGAGAATTCGTGAAACACAAAACCATGATTTGATCACAGTCATTGGATGGAGAGCTATTGTGGACCGTTGATCTGATCCAAACATTTCACAATTTTGGGTATCGAAGGATCGAGAGAACGGAGGTGAATCGCATCGGGAGTTCTCGATACATGAAATTCTTACGTGCTCAGAAGGAGTGGCCCCAATTCATAATGAAGGGTCATATGGATGAATGATAAGGGAGGAGCTATCATGTGCTAGGCCCTTGTCAGAATTTCAAGAGTTGGAATTTTGAAGGACGGGGAGTCATTTGAATCATATAGTCGATACGCAAAATAAGCGTGTGGTCATGGGTAGTGATCACCTAGAGGGATCTTACACCTGGTATTTTTCCACGTAGGTGGAGTTTTCATAAAGACCTATGGATTGTTTCTTATAGGTTCCAACAGGGAATCGAAGACTATTTTAGTTCAGTCTTGAGAAGATCCTAAGACCGAGAGGTCGCACAGCCCATGGAGAGGAGTGGGGTCTGCACCATTACATCCCAAAAGTTTCTGAGGTTTAACAAACCCATTGGGTTGCTATAGTGGTTTCTCCCATTCTACGTGGCACAATTTGAGTGGTGTCACTTGGCTAAAGGCCTCGAAAACCAAACCACTTTGTCCCCATGCGACAATGGTTTATGGTATTAGTTATAATACTATCCCATGCAATTCCCATGTCACCTACCACCATGCCACCAACTTCCACCATGGAATTCCGCATCACCTCTACCACATCATTTCCACTTCACCACCATGTCATGTACGAAAAATACCCAAATTTTCCCAAACTTCGATTTTTTCCAGTATTACATAGTATTTAAAGTTTTCTCCTTAGCCGCAATAAAAATATGAAATTAGACTTACTACGGACACCTTCGGCCCTACAACCAACTAATTATTTCCACACATGAATGATTAAAAATTTTGGGCAATAATTTCACTCTATTTCACCCACGAATTGGTGATTTTCACCCAATTTAACCATGGTTGCACTGTAACCCCACAATTCAACCAATAAAAAGCCCAAATTTTCTCAAAGTAATCTTTAAATCAATGTTTTTTAACTTTTGGAATCAATTCCTCGAATTCCCCATGAATTTCTCTCAATTCCACGGGAATAATTCTAACAAACACGTTGCAGACATCCTTTGAAAATTTAATTTCTGCAATCTAACTTCTGCATGCTCACAAATGACCCCATATAGGCTTAGTATTGAACATATGGCTCTAATACCACAATGTAACATCCCTATCCCCAAACTAGGCAACACCACTCAAAATGTCTGCCTCTGATACCACATTGTAACATTTCCATCAACCTATATAAGTCTTGTTACCTCTATTATTATTTATGATACCATTTAATTAACTTAATATGCCCTTTATATGCAACATTTATGCAATACTAGAAACATACAAATTCACACATAAACATATACATATAAAGAATACATAATTAACATAACATACACACAACAATTGGCACATAAACACATATAAAAGAACACTTATCTTTTAATGATAATTCGCCAACTCCATGCAGACCTCAGACATTCCTCCCAACCATAGACCATGTTGTTCATATATTTTAAACAACAAGTCACCTCCAAGTTGGGGATATGAATCCACCAGGGAAAGGGATCCTAATCCAAACTAAGGTCTAACAACAACTCAACAAAGCACAACCTTGGTGCCAAATCCAACAACAGCTCCCAAATCAAAAACTCTCATTCCCCACACCCTATCCCACCCTAGAAAGTGTACCCCTTCTCTGTTCAATAGTCCTTCAATTGTCCCACTTCCCTTCCATGGATTCAATGACAGGATAGTCAGGAAGTCTTAGAACTCTGTGGCATTTAGAACATAAGGTTTCTCAAGGAGCTCAACACCCACTAGCCTAACAGACAAGGAACATATCCTAGAAATTCTCTAACCCAAAGAGATTGTTGCACATGCCTAACAACCTACCTCTTCAACCCCAACCACCAAGGATTTGTTGGAAGATTGGTTGTTGTCATTGATGTCAACCCTATTCATGGGTTTTGGACCGCAATATTGATGAAGGTATTTGGACATGAAGGAAAATGCACATGCAGATACAACACCCATGGATGGATAGTATACATCATGTTGTTTCTGGTGGTATGTGGCACGTCATGTGGATCCTCATGGTTGA
>SNQJ01S0077638.1:27837-41722 GCA_010110895.2 Picea sitchensis | reverse complement strand
CTAATAAGTTAGAACAAATGGAGAAATCACCCATGTCAGACACTTGGCAAAGAAACTCATTAAACTGCTCTTTAGGGTGTTCTATGTGATACTTCCTTTCGGTTTCCCTAAAGAGTCTGAAGTTTTCAGTTGGAGGAGGATATGGAATAGTAGCAAAAGTCAAATCCATATTCAAACAACCACCCATTGCTGCTCCCCATTTCCTAGATAAGAGCATCCCCCATGCATCTGGCACATCTATAACAAGGACATCCATCTTGAATGCAAAGCTAGGATGGAAGGCCAATTTGACTGGGAGACCTATTATTATTCTGTGTGTTTCTATTTCTCTTGAGTCTATGGCACACACATTCTGATAAGGCCTTGTGATTTTTAGACCTAACCTTTGCATAATCCCTTTTGTGATAATATTTGATGAAGCCCTTGAATCATACATGCAGTTGTGTAGCCACTGATCATTTATTTCAAGTGAGACAAAGAAAGGAGGATTTTCTTCCTTAGTCCTATCTCTACTAATTAAGACCACTGGAGGGTCTTCATGTTGTTCCTCAATCTTTTCTTGTTCCTTTGGAGAGACTTTATTGCTTGGGAAAACTTTATTACTTGAAATAACTTTATTGCTTGGAGGATCTATAGCTTGCAGAAGCTTTTCTTTCTGTGAAGGAATTTTGAGAAGATCTGACACTGAAACCAATACCTTTGCATTTGCTATCCAATTACCTAGATCAACATTTAAATTAGTAGTTGGAGTTTGTGTAGGAGTATTTACCTTTGGAAAGTTGTTTTGAGAGCTGCTAGTTCCTTCTTTTCCTTTCTTCTGGTAGACAATTCCTCTGTGCCTTGCTAATTCTAAGATCTGCTCACTTGTAGGTTTGTGACCATATAGTTTAGTCATATTATAATATTCCTCAACCACTTTTTGTGTTGGCTCACTCCTCTCTTGCATTTGAAGCCAATAATCCATAGATAGAGGATGAGTTTCACCAAAATTATTGATGTGGTTGATATTTCCGGGCTGACCTACATAGTTGCTTGTTTGAGGAAGGCCTTGTTCATTAATCTGACAAAATATTAGACAAGTAGACTCCTCATGAAAGTCTTCACATACTCTGCAGAAAGGTGGTGCTTCTTCTTGAACCACATTATTGGACTCTAATTGATTGGGTGGCCTTTGGTCTTGAGGGGGACCTTTTCTCTGCCACCTATCATTATTCTGTCTAGGTTGAAACCTGTTATTTTGTGACCTCTCCATTGCTATCAACCTATTTTGCATGGCACTAAGTTGAGTAGCATGGGTAGCTTCCATTCGTTTGACCATCTCAGTAATGACCTTTAAGGGGTCGAGACTCGAAATTCGGGTCTTTATTTTCGGGAGTTGCAGCTGCAGCCTTGTCCTTAGCCTTTGTTTGCCTAGAAGTACTCCCTCTACTGAAACCAGGAATGTTGGACTTGCCAGACGCTTGCATGTTCTTATCTATTTTGACCGCTATCTCTTGAGTTGACTTGAGGTTGAGGGGTTCCTTATCTCTAAGTTGGTATCTCATTTCCCCTCCAAAGGCCTCGACATAATAGATTAGGATAGCGTCATTAGGAGGCTTGATGTCAGTGTGCATACTGGAGACAAGTTCATTAAACTTCTGATTGAATTCGTCCATTGTTTCATTCTCATTTTTCTTRATTGAGTTAAGGGCCGCTAACAACTGACGATGATCTTTCTTTTCCCCCCACTTTTCAATGAAGGCATATGTAAGTTCTTTGAGCGTTTTGAATTTGTTGTCAGGCAGATCTTCATACCAATCTAAGGCAATATCTTCTAAGGATAAGACAAATAATTTCATTTTGACATCTTCATAATCATGAGCTGCACACCATTTGCTAGTACATCTCATGAAAGCTTTGATATGCATTTTGGCTGATATAGCATTATTACCCTGGAAACTAGGAAGCTTTTCTATGGCTTTTTCAGTGAGAGCATGTGGATAATTATTAATTGCAGTAAAGTCACATTTATTATAGATAGACATTTCCGAAATAAAGCTTTTATTGATAAAGAGCAAGTGTATATCAAAAATTGACTCTGTTCCTAAATGACTAAGTACTCTACGACAAGAGGCTTTGGCTAACCTCCTTCGACAAACCTTTTCAGGTTCAGGAATAAGGTTAAGTAGGCCTTCTGAGTTCCTCCTAGTAGAATACTTAGTTAAATTGCAAGTAAGTGGAGTCGCCAGATGGTTGAGTCTATTTCTGATAAACTACAACCATCAAAAGAAAACTAAGTAAAACTAAAAAGGAAAAACAAGTCGTGACTCGGGAATAGAAAGGTTTATCCAACGGCGCCAAAAATGTTGCCATCCTAATACACACCTGGGTTAACGTGGAAGAAACCTTCAATCCACTTGGTGTGTCCTTGGGGGCAGGTCTTGAGTCAAGGTGCTGTCACCTGATCCTCAACTCCTCCGTCTAGGCCAACTCCTAGCGAAGCCAAGGGGGGTAGTCCCTATAAAAATAAATCTAAGGCTTTTCTAAACTAAGAAAGAAAAAACACTTTAATCTAGGAGTTTATTGCTTGAAATAAAATTAGATCATTCACCACTTAGCATTTATTATCATAAAGAGTAATTTGCTCATGAAACATTCATACATCAAAAGGATACAACATCTGCAATATTCAAGAGCATAAAAGAAGATTAGACAACATGCATAAGTGTAACTGCTCACATAAGACAAATTGAAAGTATTTTTTAACCAGTGCCTTAAAGGGAGTCGTGGGTACTGTAGATCGAAGATTTTATTAAGGTAAATTTTGTAATTTAGTTAGTGAAGAGTGTTTGGCCCCTTTGGAAGTTTGTTCTTTGCTTGGACTTGTTGAGAGTTTACCGAAACCCAATGGTCTCACCTGTAAACTCACTAAAAGTGTTGGATGTCCAAAACGGGTGGGAAGCCAGGTCCCAAGAGGGCCCGCCTTACTTCACAGGTCACTTTTAGGTTTTTTCCTCCCAACGAACTCACAATCTTAAGGGATTGCCCTATTAAACTAGCAAGGTTCAATTACTTGATAAGAGCTTGAAATAGATAGATCACACCCCTGCTTTGTAAATAAAGTACTTGCACAAACACTTGAAAGTGTAAAGAAATGAATTTGCAACAATTAAATGTATGTACCCTGCTTTGTAGTTGAGAAAGATTAACAAGATACTGCTTGAAAATTAAATATTGTTGCAAAACTGATTGAAGAAAGAAAATACTTGAAGCAAAGCTAACTAAGTATCCATGAAAATTTGAGAATTGGTTAACATGCATAAAATTTAGAGTGTTGTAGTGTGTTTGATATTTTTGACTTGTGTATTTGATTACTAGATTTTAAGCATGCACAACTCAAAAAAGGACAAAATCAAACCCACAACACAAATCCCCCTAACGGGGATGAAGAAACTGGGCGCAAAGGGCCCACTTTTATTGCACTATTACAATGGAGAACCAATGTTCTCTTTGAGCTTTTAACTCTTTTGGAAAATGAGAGATCCTTATAATTGGATCGTTTAGAAGAATACAAGAAGAAAAGACAAAAAAATGAAACTTCGTTTTGATGAAGTCACAACCCCCCAGGGTCCCTGAAAGCCTTGATTTTGCCCAAAACAGGCTGAATCTCCTCTTGAACCTGTATTTGCTGCAACAAAACAACAAACAAATGTAGTTAGAAACGATGGAAAGAAGTTTTAAACAAATAAAAATTTTGTTTAAATTTTCTGAAAAATATTCTAAGGCAAAAACTGATATTTTTTGGGACTTTTGACACTTAAGACCAGCCTATCCTAGGCCCTTTTAGTGGCTGCTGTTTGCTGTTTTAAAATAGCAAACATAAGACCTCTAAACAGATTGATAAAAAAGTTAAAACCAAGCACAATCTTTGATCTAGACTCTAGATGAAGAGACCAAGAAAATGCTTAAAACTTGCCTAGATCTATTCTTTAAGCTTGACAGATTATAACTTAGATCTAAAACAGAAATGCATGCAGACTTTAGATGTTTAAAACTGAAATTTAGACTTATTCTAAGTTGCATGCAATCAAAGAAAAGAATGGAGAAAATAAGTTTATCAGTTTTTTTGGAGCTTCCGTCTGAGCCTGGAACTTTTGGGCTATGGAGTTCTCTTGGTATGAAGAAGAGGGAGCTTGATCTTAGAATCTTTTGGACGAAGACGATGGAAACCACCACATGTCGATCCTCCAAACTTGAGGAACCTGTAATTATACACTTCGATCCTGCACAAAATTGTTAAAGATCTTCCCTACAAACATAGCTCAGATATGCATGTTAATTTAACCGAAAATAAAGCATGCAGTATAAAAGTCTATGAAGTAAAGAAGCAGTAAGATAAATCAAGCTAGATTACTCTTACCCTATTATATGATAGCATATCTACAAGGCTTTAACAATTAACCACAAAACTGAAATGTAAATAATACATGTTACCTCATGAGAATATTTGCATTTAGGTCAAAGCATCCACACATTTGAGTCGACACCAAAAGAGCCCCAAAGCCTTTCTTATTCCAAAATGATATTAACAATATTACAATAGCTTGCCCAAGACTGAACTCACTTGAGGAGAGGTCGACCCTTTCTTATATAGCGTATGGGGTGACAATTCCTAAGTGTGCATCCGCTAAGGTTAGGTTTAGGGTTCAGGTAATGCGTGGGGATGAGGGAGTTGCGCACTAGTCAAAGGGTAGATGCGCTAGGAGATGAGGGAAGTGGTGTGGAGTGGTGTGGAGATACGTGGAGTGAAAGGGGAGTGGAAGTGAAGGTAAGAGGGGATGAGTGGGACTGAGTGTGAGTGGAAGGTGTAGTTAGGGATGCGTGGGTCACCTTGGGGTGTGCGCATATGCTTTAGGATGTGCCACATAGGAATGTGGGGCCGAGTTCCCACATTGGGATCTCCCCCAAGTCCAGCTAACTCAAACAAGTTGACCTCATCCTTAGCTAACTCGCCTTGGGCACTCAGTCAACTAGGGACATAAAAAAAACATGTTCCCTAGTTCTCCGAAAATTTAGGAGATTAATTTAATTACCCCTTTTCTGTATTTGTTCGAGTAATTTTGTTTTTTTAGTGATAATAATCACTTTTTTACCTCGAAAGATGGGAAATAGGGGTTTACATGATACTCCGGACTGGAAAACGACTGTAAATATGGCATCTGACAATGTTTGATGCCATATTTTTACATTTTATTGACTTAGAGTTAATAAATTCCATTTTTGCGGGAATTTAATTAATTCATTGAAAATTAAAAAAAAACTTATTAAACCTAGCCGCAATTTCCAAACGACTCAATCAATATGTCCTAGTATGAGCTTATATACATTTAGACACTAGACATAGGATTTTCCATGCCAAAACCTGCTTGCGAGCACATACTCTGGCTTTGGAGCAAGTCTTCTGAGTGAAAAAACTTAGAAATTATTTAATCGCTCACTAAGTCAAGCAGAAAAATAATTAACAAGTAGAAAAAACACTCCAAAGTATGTGGTCACTCCTGGTCTTGGGTGGCCAATAGCCTTTTACAATCTCTCATACTTAGGTCATTTATTACAATGGTGGAAATGCGGAAAAAATGGGTCTTTCATAAGACCTGTTGAACTTTGAAATCTRCAAATATGAGCACTGATTGCTCATTCTCTAGCGGCTCTTCAGAAAATCCAGCTGGTGCAAACTGGTGGATAACACTGTGCACAAGAAGAATCAAGGATTAGCGCAAAARAGAAATTCCAAAGGAAAGATGATGATCAAGCATACACAACAAAGTTCAATAAATTCAGGAATAAGAAGAAGTTTGACTCAAGGAAGAAACCAAATCAAGAGAAAGATATGTCAAAAATACAATTCTTCAAMTGTCGAAAATATGGTCACTACAAGAATCATTGTCCTGAGTTAAAGAAAAGAAAGGAGACACACGAAKCATCAGTTGCTGAAGAAAGGGAACCCTCAAAGAAGGCCAAGCAGGATAAAACAAACTTCTTCTTCTAAAAACAAGGTAACAATATTCTTCATAGTTCTTGTACATACCATGTTTACATAGTTTCTGTACATATCTTGCTTATCTATTTCTTAGAAGATAAGATGTTCAAGTGAAACAATACCTATGGAAGAATAACAAGATAAGAATTTCTATCACAATGACTACAAGTCAAGCAATACACATGAAAAGATGAAGTACATTGACAATCCTTGGTAACAATTCCTGTGGAAGCTATTACATAAGTAACAGTTGCAAGATAAGCCGAAATCATAATCAAAATTGAAGAAACCTAGAAGAAGTAAAAACAGAAAGAAGTTAGCAATCAAGAGGAAATTAGAAAAAGACTGGTGACACTTTTCAGAAGGCAATAAGGATGCAGACGTAAGCGTGGACTCTCTTAGATGGAGGGAGCTGATTATATAATTCCAAAAGAAGAGCATGCATTCATGCATGAAGCAAGGATTAGGAGGGAGCTAATCCTAAATGATATGATCCATCAAGGATTATGAAGTATCTGTCCATGTTCCAATTGAAAGTAGCAGCCGTGATAAACAATACGTGTTCAGTTTGACTCTAGAAGAAGTCTTCTTCGAAAAGAAGCCTTAAAGTATCCTTGGTTGTCCATTTACATCCATGATCCTATGATGAAAGGAAGAAGTTGGAATCTTCAGGGCATGGAATCTATAGAAGACTCCATGGACCCAAGAGCTAAAGTGAAACATGAGGAAGAACATGAAGATTCCAAGAAAGAAAGAAAATCCAGAACAACTAGTTATTATACTGAGAATCACAAGACTACTAGCTTGGTTTGAACACACTAGAAGCAATCAAGCAGAAGTAATGGAAGATATGATGAAGAACAGTATATGTAAGAAATTGTGAAAAAGGATTATGAATGGAAGCATTGCGAGATTTAGAACTAGAGGTTCTTCTAGAAGGAGGAGAAGACTATGATAAAAACTTCCTCCCGATTCTGATGAGCTATTACACTAAGAGGTTCCTCCAAGTATTATGCCCAATATGACCTTCTTAGTGAATTTAATTAAAATATAACCCATAATAACTCAAAATTACGGAAATCATCGACATGCAACGGAACCAAAGCCAAGTTGTGCGGAATGGATCTTGATGATGAAATATGATGAACGATGCAAGTCGGGTCCAATAAAACCCCTCAATATCTCCTGAACTCCCTGTCACCCCCATCTGGCTACTCTGGTCAGCGTAACACTCTATAGTATAATAATGTCCAAAAATGGGGATATTACACATCCTAAGCTGGTACAACAAGTCCCTTTAGTGCATCCCAAGCTAGAACTCTCCTCTTGCTTCTCAAACCCTAACTAGGGCATCCACCATCAAGAACAAACCCTAACCAAAAATACAAAGGCCTAGCGAGGCATCCCACTGTTGGAGATATTACACACACCTAGGATATTTTTCCTTATTTTCCTATGTTTATTAGTCATTATTGAGGGTCTCCTATTTTTTAGGAACCTCTCCTACATTCTAGGAGAATATTCTCTTCAATTTATAGTTAGTTACACTTAGTTAGTCTAGTGGGAGTCACTCATGCACGACAACCTCGGTTTTATCACCAAAAGTTGTATGTGTTTCTCTCACTTCCACATGTATGACTCAGTTAGCTGAAGACTACATGACTAGTTAATTAGGACTAGGTGGTAGTTAACTTCGGTAACTTCCTGTGTCTAGATCACTCTAGACCACCACTATGGCGCATTGGCTTCTCTTCCAGTGCACATTAGTTGAGTTATACAGAGCATATCATGTGTAAATTATTATTCATTCATTTGGTTAATACATTTTCTCATTCTTTTCACCAATTTTTCTCTCGTCTTCTCTATTTTGCAAGCTGTGTTCATTCTTCTGCTAGCTAGATCTCTTATGCAGGTACTCACCACATTCTACACCCATTAAGCTATATAGCCACATCAAAGGCTCCATAACAAGTTAGCATCAACACCAAAAAGTCCACCATGATTTCCCACTTGCATCTCATAGGCTATCGAGGAGATTCACCAAGTATGCATCACACAAACTCCACTTGAATCCAAGCACTACAATCTCACTCTAGGGTTTCATCCCACAAACAGTTGGGCTAGCTCACACCAAGACTCCAAGATGAACCCTAGCGCTGTAGGTCATCTCTAGGGTTTACTTCACACAACCGTATCCAACTCTCATATAACACAAGCATAAAGACTCCAAGACAAGTACATACTTGAATAGTTTTTTATAACAAAGGTTCTTTCCTTCCTTTATGTAAGATAGGTTAAGGAAGGCCCACAATAAAAAAGTGGATTGGGTCCACAACAACCCACTCTAAGTTACTAGACTAAGCCCACAAGTGGAGCACTCTTCTACCAAGAGAGTACACATATCATTAGGTGGTTGGGCACCATCTTCCAAGTGGGGTGCTCTCCAAACTAAGCCTCCATATGTCAAGCACTCCTCGTCACAAGGTTGCATGCTCTCCAAGATAGGCTCCCAAGTTCAATGTTCCTCCTCCACATGTGTGTAATTGGGTCCACAAGCAACCTCCAGTGGAGCACCCATTAAGGAAGACTCCTTCAATTCGAGCGTTCTACCCCCATGTGTGTGCCAGTTGGTCTTGATGCTCATAGTTCCTAGCACGCTACCTCCTCATGCCTAGTGCTCCTCCACAAGATAGCTCAACATTTACTGAAGTTGAAAGACATTAGGGATCAATTATTGGATATGGGAAGACAATTTAATGAAAAGGACATGCTTGTAATTACCCTAAAATGTTTTCCTCCCATCATTTGAGAACTTTGTGGAAACTCTTAATGTTTCGACAAATTTTTGGGAGATGCATCATTACACGTTGTAGTGTACTTGCTCAATAGAAGTCCTATAAAGGTGGTTTGCGACATCGCACTAGAAGAGGCTTGGTATGGGAGAAAACCACATATTAGTAATTTGAAACTTTTTGGTTCCATAGGATGTGTTTATTCCAACTTAGAATAGGTCAAAGGTAGTTGCAGAATTTAGAAAACTTATGTTTGTTGGTTATAACAAACAATCTAAAGCATATAGATAGTTGGACATTGCTTCTAACAAGATAACATTCCGTAAACATGTGATTGTAGATGAAAACTTAGGAATTTTTGCTCCAGAACAGATCTGAAATATGATGACATTGGCTCATTGGAAGCTGAAAAGCTAGCCATGATATAAGGTGTAAAGTGGTAGGAAGAAGGGAAGTCATTAGGGGTAGATGTGCAAGCTGCATATTCAAAACAAGATGTTGAAATGATACCAAATCAGGGGGTAGACAATGCTGATTTAGAGGGGGGGACTGAAAAACAAAGAGCAAAGTGGTACTACAACACTTAACATGTGAGGTTGGAGGAACTTCCTCAACCGAGAGAGGAATGGTTAGTGCCTATGAGGAAAGATAAACAACTAGAACAAGTTTTTTTTGGTTTATTTGTTGTTGTAGTAAACACATCAATGCGTTGTGTCGTTGATAGGGATGAGTGGAAGAAAGCCTTTAGGGAGGGTGGAGGCAAAATCGCTTCGATAACGAAACTAGACATACTTTTTCTAGCTATGGGAGTTCAATCTCGCTGTTGGAATTCCAAAATGAATGCAACGAGTTGTGAAGTTTAGCTAGAGGTAAAATGGATATGCTATGACTCTTTACTGTTGATTTTTCTTAAGCTAGGTTAAGCATGAAGTTCATTCCATTTTAGCATTCCACTTAACCATAAACAATAATGTTGCAACAACTAAGATCACAAGAAGAAACACCATGCACAAGAACACAAGAAGTATCCTGGGAAACCCTTCTCAACAAGGAAAGAAAACCCAGCCAAATCCTTTGCTATATTCTTCAAGAGAAAGACCTAGCACACAAGAGAGTGCACAAGCCCTAGAAGACTAGCGCCCAAGAGAGGTGCGCACCTTTTACCAAGTAGATGTATTTGATGTAATTTCCAAACTCACAAGAAAGATATGATTCCACAATGGGCAATCATCCCTTACTTATATTAGACTTGTCCAATCAACAAAGGCGTCTATTGGCTCAACATGGTCGACCTCTGTAAGTCACTTTATAATCATTATTATTATTATTATTATAATTAATATTAACCATATTAATTATCTTTTGCATTTATTATTAATCACATTAAGGTGGGGCCAACCTTTACCCTTTACATAACAATTAGGGTTACAGGCAGGTCTGATTCTTGAACAACATATAGCAAAGGATCTGATACACCCACTAGTGCTCATCCACTAGGGGCACATCCATAGGGATGTCATAGCTCTGGCTCACTGTATTACACAGAACAACCAGATCTACACACGTTCACCTGTGCTCATCCACAGGCACGTCCACTCTACAAATCTTCTTTCCCACTGCCTCACACAAGAGAAGCATCTGGAGTTTCCTCGTCAACTCTGCTGTTCAGAGGATGCTAACACATCATTTTCATTTCTGTTCACATGACGATGCACCCAACACTTTGGGATTTCACACGTTCACCTTGTGCTCAACCACAGGCACATCCAACTCATCAGATCGCCTTTCCCATTGGATAATCATCTGGAGTTCTTCTCACTATTTGAATGGAGGAGGTCATCTCTACGTTCCTAGCTCTGTCTCAGGCAGGAACCACGTACCCTTCTTCGGGGCTTTCTCTCAGGTTTGTAAGCTGAGAGAAAGGCTTCACATAGCTGCAATGATCCACACCTCACAGGTTTGTAAGCTAGAGAATGTCTCACATAGATGCATTCATCAACACTCCCTCTCAGCTAGGGAGGCATTCTTTATCATGCCAAGTCTCACATAGATGTATTTTGAATTTTGTCTTGGCTGGAGTTATCGACACTCCCTCTCAACTAGGGAGCCATTCTTCACGAAGTTAATCTGGTGAAGATATCTGCAATTTGCTCATGTGTAGGAAGATACTGCATGTGTACGATTTTCTTCTGCATCATATCTCTGAAATAAGGATATTTCATCTCATCGTATTTCAATCCATCAGGAAACACTGGATTCTCAAGGAGCTTTACTCACGGTTCTTGGTTATCATCATAGGATCCATCTCACGGTCAAGTAAATCTGTCAGAAGCTTGTGAAGCCACATTGCTTCGCACACTTGATGCCTATATACTCTGCCTCTGTGATACTCAAGGCTACAGAGTTTTGTTTCCTGCTGCATTTAGGAAACCATGGAAAACTTCACGATAGAACATCGATCGGATGTGCTTTTCNTGATCTATCATTCTAGTGGATTGGTGGAGTTGTTGGAGGTCTCTAGGAGAGAGGGCGAATTATTAGGGTTGCAGTCATCCAGTGGGGGGCGCACCATTCAGTGGAGGAGTTCAGATCTACACGGTTTGAGAGGGATCTTGGAGATTCGGGCACCTGGGTTGTTCTTGCCATCACCTGATCTATTGTTTGGCACCTTTCTTGAGGTGATTGGACATCTTTGGCACCAGGGCCGAATTGTTGAGGAGCTTCAGCTTTCTAGCAGGACGTGGCATCTTCCAGTGGGGGTCTGACACTTGGCCCAGATCTACTTGGCATTGGTCTTCATCTCTTATCCAACCTTTGGAGGCTTATTTTGTATTGTCGGGAGCATTTTGTAGCAGCTCTATTGTCTATCTTCTTGGCCATCTGTTGAGCATTCCAGATCGGCATCTTCATTGTAGCAGGTTTCTCTATTTCATGAATAAAAGCAGTTTGAGATGTTTTGGCTTGTCTATCATATTGCATGTGGTTGAGGTATGTTCCATGGTTGTCTCTTCTTGTTATTTGCTGCAACATTCATATAAACACATCAGTAAACCCTAAGGCCGAAATCAAGAGGCCATTCAACAAAGTAAACACATCTAAACAAGTAATTCAGCAAGTGTTTGACGGAATGCCACAACCAGAAAAGTTTTAAAAAGACACCAAAACCGTGATGATCCTTGCATAATGGCTTGGGATCATTACATCCCACCACCAGGAGCTGGTGTTGAAAGCCATGATACATGATAGTATTTCGGTGTTAGCACGTATGCTACGGCATGTAGTGGAATATTTAGCATTTCCCACCGTTTTTCCACTTCTACACAAATAAGGTTATACATGTTGACATCTCTAGGCTCAACAATGTCTTTAATCAGCCCTAGCATGCTATCCATTTGCTCATACACCTCCTTAATGATTGGCCGATCTGAATCTGAAAACTTGATCATGTTATAAATCGGCTTGGTGAATTGCAAAACATACCGAACCTATGACCAAAACTGACTGTCAAGCACTGTGTTCTTGACTGCTAATGCACCTTCTTTATGACTGCTCAAATCATCCCATTCATAACTCATCACCATAGCAAGCAAAGCTTGTCTCACCTTCAATAGGCGCCTAAAAGTGAGGTAATAGCTAGCAAATCTAGTTGGTGCAATCTTAAGTATCTGCAACCCAGAGTAAGTGCTATAGAAGTAATTGACCCTTGTATGCCTGGTGATAAATTTGGTGACTTGCTTCCCTCTCTTGTACAACTGATTAATCCATCCACATTCTTTATGTTTGACAATATCAAGCATCAAAAGGTTCAAGGTGTGCACCAAACATCAGACCAAAAGATGTGTGGAGGCATTCGCTCAATGATTTTACCTGCTCCCTTACAATTTGTTGCATTATCAGTGATTACTTGAATCACATTAGAAGGGCCAACTTCATCATTTGTTTTCAACAAGAGCTCTTAAATGTTTTGAGAAGTTGCACTTATTGAAGAGGAGTCATGTGCCGCGAGAAACATTGCACCACTAGCAGAAACACCAATAACATTGATCAAATGTTGGTTTCTAATACTTGTCCAACCGTCCGATACAATGGTACCCCAACCTCTGACCATTCATTTGTAAACCGTGTAAGACCGGCTTGAATTTTTGCTTTTTCCCTGTCAAGTAACACAATTCTAGCTTTCTCATAGTTGGGGTTCTTGTATCCTTTGGGGGCTTTTTTGTTGATGGCCCTCACCATGTCATGCCAATAGGGGGAGCGAAGCACATTGAATGGGACATCGCAAGAATAGAGAAACCGTGCCACTTTTGCATCCACCTCATCCCTACCTCCAATATCAAAGAAATCTCCTATTGTTCTTCTAGATGTAGAGGTTGTAGAACCACGAGGAGATGGAGATGTGCCACCAAATCTAGATGAGGCATCACCAGATTGAAGCTTTTGTTTTTTACCATGCTTTCTTAGTGCAACTTCCTCTAGCTTTATATATATTTGTCTCTGTTCTTTGGATACGTTAAGGCAAACATTTATCCCAAGGGACCCCTTATTGTCATCACTCTCCATTATACCACAACGATGCCTCCTCACACGGGTATATGAACCGTTATAAGGTTTTCCTTGATGACAATCATGAGGACATAAAAATTTAATGGTTCCACCACCTCTCCCCCCCTCAAGTTTTGTCACAAATTTCCACAAGGGTGTCAATGAAGCTTTCCCACCCTCATTGTCCTCTTCATTGCTCTCTTCATCCTCTTCAAACCCTCCTTCGTCTTCAAACCCTCCCTCATCTTCATTCTCTTCTTCCCTTTGATGCTTAGTCCCCGACAAGACCATGAGAACCAAAAATGGAATGATAAACCTGTTGATTTTTCATAAGCTAGGTTAAGCATGAAGTTCATTCCATTTTTAGCATTTCACTTAACCATAAACACTAATGTTGCAGCAACCAAGATCACAAGAAGAAACACCATGCACAAGAACACAAGAAGTATCCTGGGAAACCCTTCTCAACAAGGGAAAAAAACCCAGCCAAATCCTTTGCTATATTCTTCAAGAGAAAGACCTTCACCACCAA
>SNQJ01S0077638.1:14965-27787 GCA_010110895.2 Picea sitchensis | reverse complement strand
CAAAATTTCAAAATGCTCAAAATGTCACTCTGAGAGTCTCTGGAGATGCGCTAGACGAGGCTGTACTCTCCTATGCCAAAAATAGCCCCAATGTTCAAGTGTTTAAGGGCTGAAACACCTCATAAAGGAAGGCCGTACGGATTTCTGGAAACCCTAGGAGGGCCATACGGTTCTGCAGAAGAGAGAGGAGACTGGTAGATGCTTGTGCAATGGGTTCTTCAAGACCTATGCTCTGATACCATGTTGATTTTTCTTAAGCTAGGTTAAGCATGAAGTTCATTCCATTTTAGCATTTCACTTAACCATAAACACGAATGTTGCAGCAACCAAGATCACAAGAAGAAACACCATGCACAAGAACACAAGAAGTATCCTGGGAAACCCTTCTCAACAAGGGAAGAAAACTCAGCCAAATCCTTTGCTATATTCTTCAAGAGAAAGACCTTCACCACCAAGAAAGACCTAGCACACAAGAGGGTGCTCAAGCCCTAGAAGACTAGCTCCCAAGAGACGTGCACACCTTTTGCCAAGTAGATGTATTTGCTGTAATTTCCAAACTCACAAGAAAGATATGATTCCACAATGGGGAATCATCCCTTATTTATATTAGACTTGTCCAGTCAACAAAGGCGTCTATTGGCTCAACTGGGCCAACCTCTCTAAGTCACTTTATAATTATTATTATTATAATTAATATTAACCATATTAATTATCTTTTGCATTTATTATTAATCACATTAAGGTGGGGCCGACCTGTACTCTTTACATAACAATTAGGGTTACAGGCAAGTCTGACTCTTGAACAACATATAGCAAAGGATCTGATACACCCACTAGTGCTCATCCACTAGGGGCACATCCATAGGGATGTCATAGCTCTGGCTCACTGTATTACATAGAAGAACCAGATCTATACACGTTCACTTGTGCTCATCCATAGACACGTCCACTCTACAGATCTTCTTTCCCACTACTTCACACAGGAGAATCATCTGGAGTTTTCTCGTCAACTCTGCTGTTTAGAGGAGGCTAACACATCATCTTCATTTCCGTTCACATGACGATCCACCCAGCACTTTGGGATTTCACACGTTCACCTTGTGCTCAGCCACAGGCATGTCCAACTCATCAGATCGCCTTTCCCATTGGATAATCATCTGGAGTTCTTCTCACTCTCTGAATGGAGGAGGTCATCTCTACGTTCCTAGCTCTGTCTCAGGCAGGAACCACGTACCCTTCTTAGGGGCTTTCTCTCAGGTTTGTAAGCTGAGAGAAAGGCTTCACATAGCTGCAATGATCCACGCCTCACAGGTTTGTAAGCTGGAGAATGTCTCACATAGCTGCATTCATCAACATTTACAAGTCATGGCAGGTTCAAAAGGCCTGTTTTTTCAGCATTCATATATTGTGGCTATCAAGGTGTGGAAAAAGTGCATTCATTGGAGGATAAATCAGATGTTGTATCGATTATAGGTAGGCTGAATTTTTCAGCAATCATTGATTCCAATCTGGCTAATGAGTTGATGTTCGCATGGTTGATGGCATGTTTTGCAACCATCTCTATCTCTTGTATTGTGGCAACATTAAAGACAGGTACGTGGTGCATAAATGAGACATCATAATGGGAAGTGGTGAACCTTGATCTTTGTTGATTGATTGCATTACTCTGAGGCGAGCTGCAGTCAATTTTTACAACTTGCTTGGTCCAAATAAGTTGGTTATGTTTGATGACAAGCAGTGGCGTAATTATGTAATATGACCATTAAGGGAGGCTATTAGAGTATGTATTTAATGGTCATGTATAGTACTTTAGTTAAATTAGAAAGTACACTTTAGAGTAAAGTCAATGTATTATGACTCTAGTAAGCTTAGACATTTAATTAGTCTCTAATTATAGAATATAAAGAGTAATGCACTCCATCTACTCACATAAAAGACTTGTTTAGAGATTAATGAAGCATGTCGTTTGATAGCTCTCTCTCTCTCTCTCTCATTTGCTGGTGTAAATTTTTTTGCAATTGTTCTATGCAAATTTACTAACACTCTCATCTTTTCTAGTAGTTGTTTTAGATATGTGAGGATGCTATTTCTTCTTTATAGGAATTCATTCTTTGCATACCTTCAAACTTAAGTAAATTATTGAGTCTCTTATTCTTTGAATATACGATGCCTTCTGTTGGTGACATCCTTTGCATGCTGACAATGCACTTGTTAAAAGATTTTCATGATAGAAGACATGTCCGTTGTCCATCCTTATCCTATAATGTACTTCCAAAGTCACCTTGGAACTTTAAAGAACTTTTGTTTTATGGATTGTATATTCATGTTCTTAGATTAGCTTATTTAGTAATCATTAAGTAGTGTCACATAAAAATGGCATTTCCCTTCTATTGCATTCTTTTGTAATTCTCAATGCCATCTTTTTGCTTGTTGCATCTATCTACCACAAAGGCCTTAGCATGTTGTTGGAAGTTGGCTTGAAAACTGATGCATTGGCTGTCTTTTTTTTCATTTACAGCATTTAATTAACTTGCTTCTAATACCTTATATGATATTGAATGCTCAAATGCATAGCATGGAAAAGTGTCTCAGGCATTGCTAGTAGCTACTGCTTACATAATTCAAAATGCAGGCAAATCCATATAAGTTAATGTATCGCATCAAGAAGATTCAAGAAGAACTCCCATCATTGAAAGATCAATGTGAGAAGCTTCTAGCAGCTAAACAGGTATTCTGGATTCTTTGTTCTACGACAGGCTAAATCAATTTTGAAATTTTGTTTGGATACTTAACATTGAGAGAAACTTGTTCTGTCAATTCTTGAAACTTCGACAATTATAGTTGTGGTGTTGGGTAGGTGTTATTAGCAAAATTCCTTTTGCATATAATGTTCTTATCTGGCATTCCTTAATGGACAAGATTTTGCTAGTGAAGAGTAACGTGAAGTATATAAGGCATACACACACTCACGCATATAGTTCTTTTAGAGGGAAATTCTATGACAATTGATTTTAAAAAGTATATGAAGTGTAACCAACTTCATAGAGAACCATGATGCAAGTTGTGTTAAATATTGGAGGTTTAGTGAGGACAAGTGCTTCTGCATATTCTGGGTGTCGAGCATGCAGAAGGTGTCCTAATTTCCTAGCTTGGTACTTGCTTAATTAATGAGTAAGTGATTTATTAAGCTCTTCCCTAAGTTTGACTTAAGAAAAGTATATTAATTAAACCATATTAATTAATGTTGGCTATTGAGTTATGTTTCTAAGGATAATGTGATTAATCACTTAAATGAATTAGAAACGATCTCAACCTTTGATCTAAGAAATTATGGGATCTAATCTCATTCGTCTATCTCTTTGGAGATCTAGGGATTGAGAAAGTTAACTCAACGAGAAGTTATAAATAAAGCCAAGAGGTAGAGACATAGATAACACATCGAGTTCATCTTCAGGAAATTTTGAGAGATCGAGCTGCTAAGCTTGTGAGGATATCTTAGATCTGAGTTTGGAGAGAGAGAGACTCATGGGGCTGAAGAGATCGGTATCAGCAGCAGCAAAGGGCAAGGAGGTCGAGATCTGAGGATTAGAGAAGGGGCTGAATTGTTCCAGTTGAGGATACCAAGGGTTTCCAGATCTGAAACTGAGGTTTGCTGAGGAACTGTGTTACATGTTCCATATTTTTGCTGTGTACTGCTGTGTATTTCCTGTGTGTTCTCTAGGGCCATTATCCCTGTTAAGGGAGCCCTATTTTGTTCTGATATTAATGTGATGAACAAGCTGTTTGGTGCACAAAATTTTCTGTTGCATGCATGATCTATCTACTGTTTATTTCCGCTGCAAATCTAAGTTAAATACCCGAGTATCTGAAATTAGCTAGATCAGATTTAATTGCTGGGGATAAAATATTTAGTTTGCGATTCAGATCTGTAACTGGTATAAGAAATGAACAAGTTGGCCCATCAAATTGGCATGGCGTGTTTTCATTTTCATTTTATAGAGATGGGCAATGTCATCAATAGAATATTATGGATGAATTGTGCCCCTTTCCCAATCTCACAATAAATTGTACAGAATGTGGTTATGGTCAACATCTGGGGGGTAGGGTATGTACACCTTTGTAGATTAAGCTGTCAAATCCCTGTGTGGAGGGGTCCCCTGTCCCTCAAGCAAGGGTGTCTTAGACATCAATTTGGTGTCTAGCTAGGCTGTGACCTTAAAATTAGATTATTATGTTGACCTCTCTCTCTCTCTCTCTTAGAAGTTGCTTTGAGAAGCATGCCTTGAAGTTAAGGGATGCAATGCATAACACATACTTCCCTCGCCAAAATTCCTTGGGATATGCACTTGGCTACATTTATTTTTGAGCCATGCCATTTGAACAATGGAATGGAACCCTAGTGGATGACTTAAGATTCCATTTGCGATGTCTTTGTTGTTGTCAGGTCATCCCCTTTCAAATTGCGTGTTTCTTAACCATACTACCTACAAATATTTGACTTGTCACACAAGCATGCTACTTTATCGTTATGGTAGGGCAATGTTTTCTTGTTGTCACTGTGTGTTTCCAATCTCAATTTATATGTTAATGTGATGATTATATGTCCTGAATTTATTCTTTTATTTTTTCAATAAAACACTTATTTTAAGTGTTAAGATAATCAAAATATATACATATAGGGAGTTTTATAGAAAAATGTGGTCTGGATACATAGGCACCACAAGCTAGTGGCATTTGGTATCAAAGAAACCAACTAACCTATCAATGGGTACAAAATTGCCTTAAAGGCTCAATGACATGTACATCCTTAATTTAATCAAAGTCCTAGGCCAATTGTCGCACACAGTACAACCATAAATCAAACATAAATTGAGTAGTAAAGTGATCATGCCCACCTTGGTTTGCAGGTCATCTCTGTTCTTGGGGGCCACCCCCATCCACCCTACTATGCTTTGCGTTATTAATGATGGGTTTGAACTTCCCACCCATCATGACCCTTTTCTAGCTTAGGAGGCTTTTAATCCTTCGAAATAGCTAAGGCAAGATGGGGGTACTTGTCTTGTAGAGGTGTTAGGGGAGGCCAACTATGGCATCTCTCTCTGCTCACGAACAACTTAGCCAACAGGATGGCAAGGCCTTCCTTCAGATCTCTGTGATTGGTGAGTACGCGTTGAGGGGGTGAGAGAATTATTAGCTGGTTCCTTGCTCATTGTTAGAATTAGGGCAGTAAAGCATAACAGTAATATCTTTTAAAATTTCAATGAGTAAAACAACTAGATCTAGAGTTTAGACATCAATCTCCACTACTTAAACAGTGTACAGATCTAGGAGATCTAAAGAGTGAGACTGCAATACAGATCTGAATTCAAACTTAGATAAAGACATACAAATCTAAACTCAAAAGTAATCTGATCATTAAACCATCAATCAAACTGTAGAAACAGAAAGGTAAACTCAATATATCGTTTAGATCTAATAACTGTTAATGCTGGAACATAGATCTATATAGATCAGACTGTATAGAACTCAAAACAAAATACCAGATCTGAAAATGGTGGATAGATAGCATACCTTGTCCTGATCCTTACCTCTGAAGAAGTCACAGCCAACAAGAAGGATGTAGAACCATTTGTAATTATGTTCAGGTAAAGTCTAGGTCATAGATCCACCTTATAGGTTGGATCTCCTGCCAAGATATGAAAAACTTTCTTGCCACCAAAAGGGATAAAACCAATAGACTTCAAACCCTCAAACAAAACACTTAAATTTCCCAAACCCCAACACAGGAAAAATTCTGTGGATAAAAGAACCCTTACAAGAGGAGTGGCTTAGGGGATCTGGGTAGAATTACTTCACAGCAGAGAGGAGGAGGGCCGAGCCACTACAGTAACCCCACACAGCAGAATAAGGGAGGGCCACACCCTCTAAACTCAGCCCACAATAGAAGAAAGAAGGCCGCAGCCTATAGGCTCACCACACAGCAGAAATAGGGAGGGCCGCACCCTCTAAACTCAGCCCACAGCAGATAGGAAAGGGGCTGTACCCCACAGTCAGCCTTCAAAGGGAGCCGCAGTCACACCATAAACCCTGCAACAGGAAAAAGGAAGAGGCCGCAGCAACACCACAAAGACTTGCAACAGAAAAATAGAAGAGGCCACAGCAAGGAGACTCTACACACAGCAAAGGGGCCGCAGCAAGGAAACAAAATCACCAGCAGAAGGGGCCGCTACTTCAACAGAGAAAGAGCCGCAGCAAGGAGAGGATCCGCTCACACTTAGAAGCAAGTGATACAATAATAGATGTGTGATGTGAGAGGTAGGGGGTTCTATTTATAGTTTAGGTTAGGGGTAAAGTAAAATTAAAATAATAATTAAAATATCATGTTTAAATTAAACAATTTAAACATGGTATAATAAATATTTTAATTTAACTTAATTGACCCTTAAAATAAAAATAACATAAAAACCCCAAATCAACACAAGTAAAAGTAAAGGAGGGATAGCAAGGTGGCAATACTCATTCATTCATTTATCATGGTGAACTTATTACTTTATCATCATTGCATATGGGACTTATCCCTCATGTGGCTATGTCCTTCTTCAAGGAAGGTCATGCACCGACAAAAATACTTGATCGAGGATCAAGTAGCCCCAGAACTTTTTCTGGGGTCTTATCCACGAAGGTCCAAGACCAAGGATCAACCCATGCCACAGGCATGGGTACCCTGGACATTTCCAGGGGCCCTAGGCTTATCTAGGGGCTTTAACTGCTTGGTCCTGTTATCGCACAGTTTGTATTTTAGGTTACAAGGCTGAAGGATAAGGGTCAAACTGGCGTAACAGGGACCACCCCACCCAATGTCACCTCAATGGGGGGCTCTTTCTGTTTAGGGAGGTTAGGCCAGGGGAGATGTCCCCGGTAACCTGGGGTTTGAAGAGGCAAAGAGTAAAAGGTCAAAAGTTAAGGTTATCCCTCCTCGCAGGTTACCACCAGTATCAGATATCCAGGCTAATCAGCCAATAAAGAAGTGAAGTCCTTGTTGAGGTTACCAACAATATCAGATATTCCGGCTAATCCACCAATAAAGAAGTGAAGTCCTTGCTGAGAACACCGCACAAGACAATAACAACACTTTATGTATATTTGGTGTGCCAAAATTCCGTTAAAAGTTAGTAATTTCTGACTATCCTAATTTTACTTAATGCTGGGCCATGATAGATATATGAGGTCAACGTTGATTTAATTAGCCACTTCGAAAACTTTACTAATTCATCAATATCTATAAAAACGACCAAGCCAACAATATTATTTCTTGACAATAGCCCAATAAATGCTTGACGCCACTGCTTCCATTGCCCAGTTGTGGTTGCCGCGCTGTGTGAAGGTCACACCTAGTTAGTAGGCTGCTAGGGTTAGTTAGGGTTCTCATCTTGAAAGTTTGAAAGATGATCTTTTGCTTCACTCATGTGCTGCTTCCAAACTAAGAATACTGCCGTCTTTAGGTAAAATGGAGCCGTGCGGCAAAATTCCTGAGGATTTAAAATTCTGCAAGACTCAGCTGTAGGGTTCTATGGTACTGCAGCCTGCTGTGGCCTTAGAATCAAACCCTAAGGGAAGTGAGGAATGGTCTTGTTGTTTAAGCAAGGCCTCTTCATGCTTCTTCCTTTAAATACACTTGGCAAAACGGCTAGCTCTAAAGGCCCAGTCTATGGAGAAAAGTAAGTTGGCAGAGCAAGGCTTTCAAACCCTAAGGTTAAAAGTCCCCAGGGTGTAGATTTAATCCAGGCCTAGGACGCCCCTCCTCTTCAAATCCTATAACTCAATGCTAACCTGTGAAAAGGGGAGAGATATGGGTACAACGGGCCAGGGCTTTATCTTTCTTTATCAATGGCTAAAATTGTCTCTCAAGCATGGGGACATATAAAAAGGACCTACTTGTGTGCTTAACACCTAGGCTCTCAAGATTCAAATAAATATAATAGCAAATGTGTGAAATTCGTTTCCCCAACTACATTCTAGAATTTTTTGCATGAGAAATTCACTTATATATCATGAAGAATGCATAATCAAACCCTAGTCAGAACCTTCCATGAGAGAAACACCTTACAAATGCCAAGAGAAATCCTCCAACAAGAGATGCGCCTCACTCCTGGCAACACCAAAAATACTAAGCAAAAGGCTAAAAAATAGTCTCTCACAAGAGAGTGAATTAAGGTTACTTGTCTAAAATATGAGGAGAAACGTCCTCTATTTATGCCAATCCATGACCTTGAATTAAAATTAAGGTCATTAAAACAAATCATTAATGAATCGGACTACAAATTTTACAATCGCTTTTAAATTACTAATTCCTCAATGGAAAATGACATAATATGAAACTAAAGGTGGATCGCTGCCTTTCGAGGGAGGGATTTGGCCCTTTTAAAAATATAAAGAGATCCATAAGCGATGTTGGCCCTTCTAGGGTTCTCCAAGTCATATTACACGCAAGCAAATAGCTCCTCTCATCAAGACATTGCTACACTGTAATAACATCCCTGGCCTTCCCAAGGTGACGCCTCCGCCCATCAAAGGTAAACGTTCCATTTGTAGTGGGTGATTCCCCCTAGGTCAGGCTCTGTCGGTGTGCCTTTGGTGGAACGTTCTCTCCTTCTTTGGTGCAAAGTCCATGATCCATCTCTATCCTGTGTCTACCCCATGATGGGGTCTCATTATCCACCTGATGGGCTCTTCATTTTCATGGAGGTCTGAACTGATTATATCCCCATGTGTACCGGCCCACTGTAACGGTCTCACGGTATGGTCCTCAGACATCAAAACTCACTTCCATGGGTCTATCAATCCCTGGATCAGTAGCAATGTCAACCATATTTCTACTGTTAAATTTATCAAATACATGTAAAACCCTAGCATATCCTAAGAGCTCAAAGACATTAGCACCATCCATACTATGTGGTGGAAGTCAATGAAACAAACAGTAATAAATCCCATTGGGCTAGTATCCATAAGAAAAGGAAAGTTTCCACGTAAGATCATTCCAAGCTGTACATGGAAGTGGATATGGTCTATAAGGAGGTCTACAAATATAGTGAAGACCGTGGTGGCATTGTCTGTGGGTGCCTTTAGAGAGGTGAGCCGGTAATTCACCATGATGCACTTTTTCCAAGCTCCTTTATTGCCTTTTATTCTTTCATTTATTGCTTTTTCTTCTTTTTAATTTCAAGGTCTAATTCAGAGGATACTGTCTTAAGGCAGGATCAGAGTTTCATGCTGTTACTCCACTCCAGCTTCTGCAGTAAATGATAAGGGATCATGATGGGACCCCCTTTCCTTTGGCTATGAACCAAAGGTCATTGTTCTAAGGCGGTGACTGATAATGCAAATGTCATACACGCTAGGATACTCCATGGGAATATAATGGGTCAGGCTTCTGATGACCTCCCATCCTCAAGGGTCTGCTTTATTGTTAGGTCTTGTTTTTTGTTATTTTTCTTAGGGTCCCTTTTGTTTCTTATCGAGAGGCCTTTTATTGCCTTCTCGGGGATGCCTGGGCGAAGCATCTCTAGGTTTCATTTCCTATGGCTTTTATCTTTTACCAGCTGCTTTTACGCCCTGGGCCTTTAGCCCCTTCTTCCCACAGGACAAAGTGTAACCCTCAAAGGTCATCCTAATGCCCGGACTAGGGGAATGGGATGGATGTATGGGAGATAAGATGTAAAGTGATAGTATGGTGGGAGCGGACGATGGCTCTTCAAATCCCCCCTGGTGGCTAACCAAAACCCATGGATACCAGCTTGCTAGGGCATCTCGTTAATCCCCCCAACAATGGTCAAGTGGGTTAGTGTAAGATCCAAGCAGTCGTCAGAAATGTAAGGAACCTGATGCATATATAAGAAGGTTATAATGATCAAACATGACACATACCATGATACCTGGACCAATTACCTCATGGAGCAAGAGTCTTCTCTGATGCAAGTCCAAGCCGATGGTGATGGATGCTGCTGCTGCTGACAGGACAAACCTGGCGAAGAAAAGAAGAATGGGCCCTCCAGGGCCATGCTCGGGTCAATTCTGCTCTTGGTACTCCATGTCTAGGATCTGTGGGCCTCGAGACATGATCTCCTAGTTATCCCTTAAAAAACAGGGATAACAGGTCCTAGACCAAGAACCCTAGTCGTATACTGGGGGCTCTCTCAGGGGTCTTTACTGCTTGGTTCTAGACCAAGAACCCCAGTCGTATACTGGGGGCCCTAACAAGGGTCTTTTGCCATGGCGCTGACTGTTTAGTCCCAAACCAAGTACCCCAGGAGTGCACTGGGGGCCCTAGATCTCGTCTAGGGTCTTAGCCATCCTCCAGGAGAATGGCTCTTGCAGCTGTTTATAAATTTAACACTCATGGTACAGGGAGCCGCTCCTTAAAACTCCAACCATTGGTGTCGCTGAGTCCATCTCCACCTTTTGAACCTGCAATGTAATTGGTGAATAAAGATTTGCACATATTAGGGAGCTGTCATATTGAGTGTTATCACTCAAACCATCACTTCCTGTGATAAAGTTCTAAAGCACAAGCAAGACCATGGAGGAACTAAGAGGGGCTACCCACTGTAACCACAGTAGCACCCTCTGTCACTTTAGACTGGCTCTCCTTCGTCACAAAGGGGGTATCCCTAAGATAGGATTTCCAAAGATATGCAATGGAAGCTCAAGGTGAAATGGAGAGTTAATCTTTGGCAAAACATAAATTGAAATATAGGTTTTTTATAAGTGGTGGGTGGACCAAGACTAGTGTCAATCCATTGAGCAAGTGGAGTCAAGGACAAAACTTCACCTTGCCATTTGGATGTTTGCACATGTGTTTTTTTTTTTAATAAAAATCACATCTCTACGTATAACAATCTTCCTATTGAGTGGATCATATTTCTTGTATGCATTTGATTCAGTGTTGTATCCAATAAATATCCACTTCCTACTTTGTGGGACTTGGATTCAACAAAAACACTGCTGTCTAAACTGCTTAAGTTCAAAATTGATCACTGAGATTGCGTCCTTTCATCATACGTTTGGCCATTTCCATTATTAGAGGGTTTTTTCTTTCTGTGACATCATCTTGTTGCAGTGTGTTTGCAACAGAGGTCTACCTTCAAATGCTATGTTGATAGAAAAAATCATGAAATGCCTTGGTTTTGTTAGATTTTCTAGAACATGGTAAACAGACTTTGCACTAAAAGAATTCCTGAGATTTTCTAGACCATGGTAAACAGACACCGCACTAAAAGAATTCCTAGAAACCTAGATAGCTGAAAACTGAAAGTCACTTAAAATTGCAACTCTAATAATGCTACAATCTATAAACACATACTGCATAAAATATATAACAGAAACTCAGTAGATGGAGTCTAGATTGTCAAAACTTGTTACAGCTTTCTCATCAATTCTGAGTTGAAATCTGCTATCAGAGAACAACAAACCAAGTCATTGCTTGTTGCTGAAATGAATGAATTAAACCTGTACCCCTGCCTTCTCCTTTATAGATTAGAAGGTACAGTGAATTTGGACACATGCACAACAACGCCTCAACTGAAGGTCTTAACTCCTAATCTTAGTGCACCTTGTATAGATAGATGAACCAAGTAAATTGCACCTCCATTGGAGACAATCTAAGGCATGCATCCTCATGGAGATCTGTGCCTTACCTAACTGAACTTAAGTCAAAATTAGACAAATGCTAGAATAAAACTGAACTAACACATGCAAACTGCTAAGGATAACATGCAAACAATTGAGGATAGATTGCTGGAAATAGAACAACAATCATTCCTGTTACCCCTCATATTGACGTGAGTGGTAATTGTGTGACTTTAGTCACATGGCCTATTTTCAGGGGTAACTTGCAGGGACGCTGATGCTACACACCTTATTTTTCTGCTTGAGGATGGTTGAGCATAGTGATCCTCCTAGATGGATTATGTGGTTGATGGTTGTGGTTGTCTTGGTTGCTTTCTTCATGATCACTTGATGATGCTCCTTGGTGCTATGATGTGATGTTGGTATGCCTTTGGATTAGCTTGCTTGTGATGCTAGGCCATTGCTTGATGGTGCTCCTTACATGTTTGTATGGGAGTTTTAGCATTGACATGATGTGGCTCTTGTAGGTGAGCGCTCTACCATTTTACATATCTATTTATGTCTTATGATGATGTTATACACAATAGACAAACACTTATGCAGAGCGCTCACATTCTTGCCTTGTTTGGAGCACCCTTGGCGGGTTTGATCAATGTCTTGATGATTACATGCTATCTCACACTTGTGCAGGAGCACTCTAGCCTTTCTTGTGTCTGTTTTACTTTATTGATGATACTTGACAAAATAGACAATCTATTTCATAGAGAGCTCACCTCATTGACATACTTTGGAGTACCCTTGGGGGATTCACTATGGTTTGATGGTGGCATGATGAAATATGAACCCGTCTATTGGGCTTCTACGACAATATTTGATCAAATAGACACCTAATCTAGTAGAGCACCCACCTCCTTGGCACATTTCTTAGTAACCTGGGGTTTCAAGGCAAATGCCCTGGGATTTTTGGTGTCTATCATGGTCCTATTGTCATGTTTGATGGGATAGACACCTCATCTTGGTGAGAGCTCCCCTCTTTCATAGATTTCCAGCACCTATCATAGTTTCCAGGTCATTTTTCAGCCTATTGGAGTAGGACTAATGATGTGGCACCTTGGGTGAGGGCGCTTTGGGTTTTTTGTGTCTATTGTGGCCTCATGATGATACTTGACTAGATAGATACTTGTTCTTGTAGAGCGC
>SNQJ01S0077637.1:56117-66877 GCA_010110895.2 Picea sitchensis | reverse complement strand
ATTCCATGTTCATTAGCCCTAAACTTGTTTTCATCTCTGGCCCATCCTCTTATCATGTCAGGGTATGTTTGGCCACCTTCAACGCACTCTTTTCTTTGAAATGCAGCTACAAACTCAGTATTATAAGTGTGTCTATAATTGGGTGAGAGCTTATACATTACTTGGATATGTTCAGGTCTGAATGAGCCGATGACAACTCCTTGTTCGTTCAGAATACTTCTGGTCGGAACGTCTACTTTATCCAGTTCCCAGGTGATCATATCAGTATATGAAACAATTCTCGGACGCGCAGCAACCTTATGAAGCTCAGTCTCGGCGATATCTCGGAGATGGTTGTCCGCACCAGTGTCCGCATATTTAAGTTCATCCTCCATTTTTTCTGCGATAGCAGCCCATGATTTGACAGAGTGTACTACCCCAGATGCAGTAGTATCGGAAATAATATCGCCTTCTGGTTGCTCTTCATTTTTCTTCGAAGCCTTTTTGGGTGCCATAGCTCTGTGTTCACTTGATAACCTGTAACAAAGCGGAATTTAGCTTCGAAATGATAATGTAAACATTTCAAAATTTACTTCGAATATATCATAAAATCATCGAGATTTGTACCTTTGTTATGAAATTAATGCAAAAGATATCCCCAAATATATGCATTTAATGTTTGTACCTGAGCTTTCCCAATATTCAAAAACTTTCCAAATTGGATAATGCCGCATTAAAGCTCATTTATCAAAAAATTTACTTTAAACCTTGTTTATACGAATGATTAATTAGTGTTAATCTTAATTTAAAATTTGAGAACACTCGTATCGGAGTTTCAGAACTTTTGATGTCAAGGAAACAAGTCATCGAAGAACCCTGATTGCCGAAATCGCGATATGTTATTCAAGTTAAAACATTTTTATTATCTTAATTAATCCAGATTAAATCTTTTTGGGATTTCATTAATCGAGATTTCATTAATCGGGAAATCGGGGATCGGGAAATCGAGAAATCTGATGACATGAAAACTGCTGCTCTCAAAACCGTGAATCCCGATATCCCAATATGATTATTTACTCTTAATCATACTTAGCAGTGATTAGATTAATTCAAAACTTCACTTAAGAATTAATTATATCGCGAAATCGGGAAATCAGAGAATACGTTGACGAGTTTCTTTGTTCTCACAAAATCGTGAATCTCGATTTTGCGATGGGATTAACTTAGAGTTTAAACCTCTTTAACTTTTGTTTTAAGTAAATGATGTTTTAATTAAGGATTAATGTATCGGGAAATCGGGGATCGGGATTTCGCTATTCAAATTGTGTTGAACATTTGTCATTTCAAAACTCTGAATCCCGATATCCCGATGTAAATTTAAAATTCCTTAAGTTTTTAATATTACTGTTCATTTAAAAGATCATTTGAAAAAGTGTTTGAAACTTATGATCGTTTAGATTTTTAATCATTCTTTATCTGAAAATGAACCATAAAGGCATAGCGAATTCGTTGAAGATGAAATTTTTGCTTTAGGAAATTTATAAAATGCAAAGACTCAAAAATACAAAAAAAAAAAGTATCCTCCAGGTCAAAAATTCAAGGTCTGTTTCAACAGAGGACAAGTTGCAAGTATCAAGATTTGGGTTGTGTGCTCAATAATGGTCTTCTTCAGACGCCCAGACAACGTAGTCTTCTAGGTTTCTCTTGTTAGCATTTTCATTTATATATCATACTTGATATTAGAGTTGATTTATGGGTGTCGTTTCGTTTGTTGTGGTTTTCCCCTGGCCATAAAGAGATTTTCCTCGTAACAGAATTGACATCTCCACTAGGTAGATCTCCTTTTTGGGGTACTGGGTGTTTTTTCTCCTTGATTTGCTCTTTGTTTGCCCGAGTTTCTATGTCTTCTATTGCTTGATATCTTATATTTTTCCTTGTATATGAATTTCTTGGCCTAACCCTTTCCCAGGCAGTGTCGTTTTTGACATACACGAGTTTCCCCTTGACAATCACGTACATACGGGACTTGCCTTTCTTTAGGGCGTGTATATACACTTTTGTTCCCTGAACAATCGTGTACACTATCTCTTGAGTCTTTTTGGATGAATTTGGTGTTTGTTGGGTGAGTTTTGTTGGTTGTTGAGACTTCTTGGGTCCCTATTGTGTATGTTAAGTGCCTACAGAGTGATAGGAAACCGCTTTATTGGTGAATCTTTTGGGCAAACTCCTTTCTTGTCATTTTTCTCATTTGTTGTACTTACATTCTGGTCTGGGTAGTTGCTTCTTGGTATCTTTCTTGGCTTGTCCTTTTTTGCTTGCAGTAGGGTCTACCTATGAGGTTATTATTCAGTCCTTGCATTTTCTTTTCATTATATCGAAAATATTTTATTTTTTTTCTTTTTGCATTTTACTTATGGCATTTGCACTTTTGACTACTTGAAATTAGTTTTGGCATATTAGGAAAGATTGCACTTCATTGAAATTGTAGAGATTGCATCTTGGAAACAACATTTAAAAGCATACCATCTCACTGAAAATCAAGACTAGTACTTAACAATGTTTTTACATTTGTTTTTTTTTATATATATGTTGAGTCATAATACCATTAGTTTCATGATCGCACCTCTTGAGTAAGCAAAAGACATTAAAATTAACACTGAATAATTAAAGTTGATTAGAAACGATTTTATTTTTCAGGGTACACAAACAAGTGTACGACCTAGAGCCTTGGAATAAGATTTTGTGAGTAAACTTCTCCAAGGCTATAAAACTTAACGTATGTGTCTAGCCACAGAGTCGTGAAACCCATTATATAATTGGTGTCCTCGGGAGGCTTTGCTCACACCGGATTTAAGCACGAGGTCACATGAAGTTGGTTACAGAGATAGCCCTCTAATGCCTTCCTAGAGTCAGAGATATTTATGGGGTTTTATTCATATATCCCCGGGTCTTGCTAGTGCCCTTACCTCCTTGAGAGGCAGTGCTTTCAAGATTTTAGAATTTGTTACCTTGCCCATATGGTGGATGGAACTTGCGACTACTCGCCTGAGTATTGGTTATATCATGGTGACTCTAGTTTCTTGACCTAAGTAGTTGCATAGGTTGCTTGCAAGGGTTATTCTGCAGGTACCCTGAGTCAGATAAGAATTAGACAACACACATACTTTATGGAGGATTTTCTCTCTGGAAATATCTAACCAACTGCGATGTGAAGCCTATGAGGGTCCTTATAAGTAGTTATGTTACCTCCACTCTATTGTCCGGGAATCTCATCCCCTCTTTGGAGAGGCATACCTTCTTTAGTTCGCGAGGTCCCTTTAGCCATCATATCTTGTTTGTGTGCATTGTCCTTTAGAATTATTTAGTAGTGTGCTCTTTTATTATTAGTGTAACACATCCAACCCCTGAATACGCTTTCTAGGGATGGGGCATCAAGTTTTTCGCGTTTCCTTGGTTCATTTTCAACCCCTTACTAAGAAAAACCCTCTTAATCAGCTTCCCTGAGATTCACATCTCTCATTGTGCGCTTGAAACAGCTAACGGGATCCTCCTCGTGACCTCGGGATGAAAATCGGGAGCTAAGAGTCTACGTTAGCAGAGGTTTCGACACTTCGTAAGTTCTTGGACTTCGGGAGTTCCAAGAAGTGTTTTCGAATTCTCAGATCGTCGAATAGCGGAGGAGATTGGTGGTCTGCGTCCTTCGCCAAGATCCTACGGTTAAGAAGGGGGCTTCGACGATCTACACGTAACACACCTTTTACCAAATCCCTGAAGTCCTGAAATTTCACTACATGCCCCTAGCCCTTCGACGTTCGATCGTCGACAAGCGGTGGTCTTCGTATTACGTTTTTGGCGTTTCGAGGATCGACTATCGTCATTGGACTTTCGACCTTCGATGATCGACAATTCTCGTTGAATCATTATTATCATACTACGTTTGAATCTCCCAAACCCCGAAACTATCCAGAGTTCCGGAGTCCAGGACATGTCACTAGCCCTGTTGACCAAGCGGGCACGATTCAATAGTTGACACGCGACAATGATCAAGCGATGACACGTGTCCTCGATAGGGGGTGACACCTATCACACTCTAATAGGAACAATGGGTATGTGAATCGTCCAAAACTATGTGACATGTGGCATGCGTATTGCGGGTCCATGTCGCCTCAGATGATGTCATCGAGCCACGTCATCTTAGACCGATAATTTTCCAACCTTCGATCTAATGGTCAGTAGGATTCCACGTAAATCCTTAGATCTATGGCTCTCATTACTTCGTGACACCGGGATTTGAGGCTTACCGACTCCTCTTGACGTAAATCCCCTGAAGAGCTAAGTCCTCGGTCTCTCGGATCTGGTGCCATGTGTCCTCTTCGACAAACGGTCGAGATCCACTTCACCACTCGCGACCTTGGCGAGTTCATACTTCGTAAACGCTTGTCCGATTTCCTTAGGAGTACAAAATCTATGGACTACATGATCGCTTTCCACATACTCCCTCATCCAACGGTCCTAATTCAACGATCGACACTTAACGGGGAACGAGTGGGGGTCACATGTCGCTCCATGACGTGTTCCCGCATAGTCGGGCAGTCAAGGGTGGGTCCCTCAGATCGATGGCTCATAAGGATTGATGGTCCATGTCACTTCGATAGTTGGACATTCGGGAGTTCGATGTGTTTTTCTCTCGGCTTTCCCTCCGGACCATGCCGGATCTATCGCCACGTGTACCTAGCATCTATGACCATGATTTAATTTAGCTTGCAGAGCTTCAGGGAAATCTCGTGCGTTTCTAAATCGTCGAATACCCGGACTCCCGGATAATCGTTGATCTATGGATACGTGTCCCTCAAGTTTAAACGGTCTAGATTAACTCCCCGACTCCGACATTCGGGAGTTTCGGCGCTAGACCACTCCAAATATCCCGAAGTAAGACTTCATCGAAGCGCTTAATGCTTCCCTTCATACGTCAGATCTAACGATTGAGAGAGATCAATACGGGATCCCTAGATCGACAGTCCTCATCGATTCACGACTTCGCCCTTCGAGTACTTTCGAGGATTGTGGAGTCACAAGTCCCGAAGTCCCGAAGCTGAAAGAGATAGCCCCTTTTGGACTAGCGCAAGGTTCCCAGACCCCGATCATATGAATACTTTGGAAATTCTAGGGACTAAGTGCTAATCCTTTAGCAACAGTTGGGTTAAGGACATGGGCACGAGCCCTCGGTCAGATGGGTGGATAGTCTAAGGGAAAAACGCCCTTCTCCCACATAATTCAGACTTAACATTCCCACTAAGGTAAACTTCACAAGGTTGGAAGGGCTTAGGCATTTCAGTCAATCATGCTCCCTCTCTTCTGTGGATTCACATCTCATGACTATCTAGCAGCAAAACTGAGATAAATTGAAAGATCATATAGATATAATAGTTTACATAAATCACAGAGCTTTTCTAATAACTATTCATATACTAAAAGACTGAATCACAAACTCAAATATTTCATCATCACATTCAATATAATACCTAGAGTATGAAAGTACTTATCAGAACTGGAAAATGTGAAGCAACTACTGAAAGGGGTGCCTCTTTCCTCCCAACCATAGGCACAACCACTCCTACAGGATTTACCACTGGCCACCCTCGAGTAGACCATGGTGATCTGAGAGAGATTCTTTCTCTTTGCTCCACCATAGTTAGGGACAAAGGTTACTCTCCTTCTCCCACAAGAACTAGGTGTCTGGATTTCTCTACTTCAAGCAAGGAGGTATGCACAAGTACTTCCTCGGTCACTCATTAGCCTCTTTTAACATATTATAGCCAAACCCTGTCCATGGCTTCTTTCATCCAAAACGAGCTTACTACTCATCTTTTTCTTTCAACTTCCTAGTCGAAGTATGCTTCCCTTCTCTTATATGCTCTCTCGCAGATTTGTCTCTGTCCCCGAATTACCTAATTTCTTGCCTTCCTCAACAAGGTTGCATGGGTCCAAACCCCAATTCGTGGTCAGGCCTAGAATCCTTACAGATGGGTACCCTACCCCATCTCCTCATTAAATCTTCAGGATGGCCTTCCAACTACCAGCCTGACTGGTAATTCATTTATGGGTCAAAGGACTGTTGAGAAATTACACCCGGTAGGTACTGGTCTGGTGAGGGTCATCTCAACCATACTTGGTTTCCCTTCACCATCTCTCTCATAGAATCCATGGTCTATCTTGGAAAACTTCCCCCCTTTCAGCAGTTGTGCAACACATATTCAAATTCTATTAATAACAAAAATTCATACATTAACCCTTTTATACAAGGGTTCATCAAATCAAACATTCACACATATTTAGTCCGCCATATTCTCTTGGCCAGTTCTAGTTATATTTACAAACTGGGGGAAACAATGGTATTACAATCCCTTCCCCCTTAAAGGAACATCGTCCTCGATGTTCTATCTGACGATGTTCTCTGTATGTGCACAAGTAAACAAAAATGGATATGCTTGTCTCATGGCATCCTCCAATTCCCATGTAGCCTCATATGGGCCAAAGTGTTTCCACTGCACCTTGACCCGTGCAATGGTTCTGTTCCTGAGTGGGGTTTCCTTCCTGTTTATTACGCATTGAGGTTTTGGTAGGAACTCTCCCTCGGTTTCCACCTAAATCACAGACCATTCAATAATATGATTATAATCATGTACACACTTCTTTAATAAAGAAACATGGAAAACATTATGTGCCTTCACTGTGGGAGGAAGTGCTAGCTGATAGGCTACTGATCCCACTCTATCCAAAACTTCAAAGGGTCCACAATACCAAGGTGCCAGCTTGGCACAAGATCCCATGCTCAAGGAGCTTCTTCTGGGTCTAACTCAAAGATATACATGATCTCTTGCTTTGAACTCTCTAGGAGTCTTTTTCAGGTCTGCATAGCTCTCTTGTCTATCCTAGTCTATCTTTAGATTTTTCCTAATCTGAATCACTTGTTTTTCCATTTCCTTTAGAATATCTGGCCCGATTGCAACTCTGTCTACTAGATTGTTCCAGTTGATTGGAATGTTGCATTGATTTCCATAGAGGGATTCAAAAGGACTCATTTTTAATGACTCTTGATAGCCATTGTTGTAAGCAAATTCTACCAGTGGTAGGTAGTCCTCCCATTTATTGGGTTGATGCATTACATGCATCCTCATCATGTATTCTAATACTTGGTTTACCCTCTCTGTCTGCCCATCAGTATCAGGATGATAGGTTGTACTAAAGAGAAATTTAGTTTCAAAACCAACAAACAAAGATTTCCAAAAGTTTGAAGTAAATTTTGTATCTCTGTCGGATATAATTTCCTTAGGCATGCCATGCAGTCTAAATATCTCTTTCATGAAGATTTTGGAAATATCTATTGCCTTGCAAGTTTACTTGATGGGTATGAAGTGAGCAACCTTGCTCATTTTTTCCACAACTATCATGATGACATCATTATGTTTGGTTGATCTTGGTAATCCTGTGATGAAATCCATGGAGATGGTTTCCCATTTCCATTCGAGAATCGGTAGGGGCTGCAACAACATTGTTGGGTGTTGGTGCTCTGCCTTGAATTGTTGACATTCTAGACACTTAGCCAAGTAATAAACTACATCCTTTTTCAATCAAGTCCAATAGAATAGATTTCTAGTGGTCGTGATCATTTTCTGATAACCAGGATGACCAATATATGGTCTTTTGTGTAGTTCATCCATTATGAACCTCTTCAAGTCGTCACAATTTGGAATGTATAATCTTCCCTTGTAAGTCAACATGTCATCATTAAGATTATGATAACCTTCATAATTTATCCCTATGGGCTATTGCTTTAGTTATGATGTCGCGATCTTGAAAAATGCATATGTCTCTTGTGCAGTTTTGACCCTTTCTTTGATGCCTGATTCACTAGCGCTTGCAGCTGCCAAGTGAACTACTTTCATACTTCTACTAAGGGCATCAACCACCCTATTCTCCTTTCCTTTGATATGTTTGATTTCAAAATCAAACTCACTAAGGAGATTCGTCCACCTATCTTGTCTCACATTGAGTTTTGGTTGGTCAAACAAATACCTCAACCCGCTATTTCAGCTCTTGAAATCTTTCTTCACATTCTGATGTCCAAATGAATTTAACCCCCTTTTTCTGAAGGGAAGTGATTCGACAACCAATCTTGGGGAATCCTTTTATGAATCTCCTATAGTATCATGCCAGGCCCAAAAAGGATCTAATATCGAATACATCCTTTAGGGTAGGCCAATCCATGATGGCTTTAATCTTGTCAAGGTCAACTGTCACTCCTTCCTAAAAAATAACATGGCCTAGGTAGTGGACTTGTTTTTGGAAAAAGTCACACTTACTGAGTTTAGCATAGAGCTGATGTTCTCTTAGTACCTGGAGTACTAGCTTGAGATGTTCTTCATGCTCTTCTCTATTCTTGGAATAAATTAGGATATCATCAATGAAAACCAACACAAACCTATCCAAAAACTTTCTGAATACATTATTCATTAAGCACATAAAAGTGGTTGGTGCATTGGTAAGCCCAAATGGCACCACCACAAATTCATAGGGACCATATTTTGTCCTAAAGGTTGTCTTGTGGATATATTCATCTTTAATTTAGACCCGATGGTATCTTGACCTCAAGTCAATCTTGGATAAAATGGTAGCATCCTTTAATTGGTCAAACATGTCATCAATCCTTGGCAAGGGATACTTATTCTTGATGGTCATCTTATTGAGTTTTCTATAATCTATGCACAGTCTGAGTGTGTCATCTTTCTTTTTCACAAACAAGGCTGGTGCTCCCCATGGAGACACACTAGGTCATATGTAGCCTTTGTCCCACATCTCCTTTAGCTAGAGTTTGATCTCAACTAGCTCTGGTGTACTCATTCTATAGGGTGTTCAAGACATTGGCACTACTCTTGGTACAAGTTCTATTGAAAAGTCAATATCCCTTCTTGGAAGTAGACCTAGTACCTCTTCTGGGAATACATCTTTATATTCTTTTAATAGGGGATGGTCCTCTAGGATGGGTTTGTCATTCTCAACAAAGTTTAGTACTTGTATAGCATACAAGGGACATCCCTTTCTCCAATACTTCTTCACCTGGAGGGATGATATTTGTCTCACTGAGACATGCTTTTGAATCCCTTGTAGGGTTACCCTCCTTCCTTCTTCATTTTCACACTCCAAAGTTTTACTGTAACAGTCCAACTTGGTTTTGTGGGCAGCCAACTAGTCCATGCCAATCAGCAGGTCATAAGATCCTAGAGGAAGTATGGTTAGGTTTGCTTGGGTGGGAAACCCACTCATGACAAATTGGCATGCTGGTATGACCTCTGTTACTTTTCTTTTGGTTCCAGTGGCTAGTTGTACTAGCCATAATTTAACATGTTTAACTTGTTACAATTTACATTTCTCAACAGTTTGAGGGGAAACATAACTCAAATTAGAAGGTGGGTGGTTTGGATTTCTTGAATTCTCTCCATCGAAGGTGGGTGGTTTGGATTTCTTGAATTCTCTCCATCGAAGGTGGGTGGTTTGGATTTCTTGAATTCTTCAGGGTCACAACTCTTGGAATGTTTCCTCTTCTTTCCTCTTGTCTGAGAATGGGAACTAGTTTTACCACTAGAATATTCCTTGGAGTTGTTAGTGTCCTCACCAGAGGAATATTCCATTGAATTTCTCTTGGCTCCATGTTGGGCCTTCTTTGAGGTGCTCCTCCTGGTGTGGCCACTTTCAAGACCATGCTTTTGTATCTCAGGTGGACTTGGAGTTTTCTTAGTATGATGCATGTCCACATGACCGGCAGTTGGACCATGTAGGACTGCATTAATTTACAGTAGGACTGCATTAATTTACAGTTGTAGTTTCCTTTGTATATCTTATAGACTTTACAGTAGGACTGCATTAATTTTTGTCTTCTTTTCCTGTTGCTTGATCAACCTTTCATTGTCGGCCTTATAACTCTGTAATTTTTCCATGAGGCTTCTTACAGTTTCTGCTAAATTTGGGGGGATTTTCAACCACCCTCCTTTCATCAGATTCTTCCTCTTTATTGTGGGATCTCTCCCCCAAATCCTGATGTTTCACCATCCTTTACGTTGTAGTTCTCATGTTGTTCACTGACTGCTTGAGTGTTGATAAAACATTTTCTGTTAGTTACTAATCTACCAATTCATGAACAACATATATCATTGCAAGGTGAAGTCGGTTCTTTATTTGGAGACATTAGCAACCTACAATGCAGACTTCCAAAACATCTATCAACAATATAAGGTGGGGGTAAGGGAAGGTATTACCCCATAAGTTCTCTAATAATATTTTTATGCGACTCATGCATGAGCCCAAGCAGGCCAAGTGTTGTTGCCATGCTCTGATACCAATTTGTAACACACCCAACCCCTAAATACCCTTTCTAGGGATGGCACATCAAGTTTTTCACGTTTCCTTGGTTCATTTTCGGCCCCTTACTAAGAAAAACCCTCTTAATCAGCTTCCCTAAGATTCACATCTCTCACTGTGTGCTTGAACTAGCTAGCGGGATCCTCCTCGTGACCTCGGGCTGAAAACCGAGAGCTAAGAGTCTACGTTAGCATAGGTTTCAACACTCCCGAAGTTTGGGAACTTCCGAAGTGCCTAAACCTCTGCTAACACATATTCTTAGCTCTCGGCTTTCAGCCCAAGGTCACAAGGAGGATCCCGCTAGCTGGTTCAAGCGCACAATGAGAGATGTGAATCTCGGGGAAGCTGATTAAGAGGGTTTTTCT
>SNQJ01S0077637.1:9545-23495 GCA_010110895.2 Picea sitchensis | reverse complement strand
GATTTCTTCAAACTCAATTTTGACGGAGCGTCTAAAGGCAATCCGGGAGCTGCAGGCTATGGAGTGGTCTTCCGTAATCATCTTGGACACATTCTAGCCATAGGAGCAGGCCCCCTTGGGCATTCCACGAATAATGCAGCAGAACTCTGGGGCCTTATCAAAGGTATGCAAATGGCCTCTCAGAATAATTATACTAAGATCATCGTCGAAGGGGACTCTCAGGTCATCATTGGCTTGCTGCGCAGAATCCTTCATGGGGCCAACCCGGATAGCATCTCGCCAAGCTGGAGACTTTCACATGGATTGCAGATCATTGCAGGTCTGCTGCACTCTCATCAGGTGATCATCCCCACACACATCAGAAGGAAGGCGAATCAAGTTGCAGATGAATTGGATAATTTGGGCATTGATTGGAGAGGACCAAACCTCCGGTGTTATTCAGCCCAGAATCCAGATCATCCTATCCTCCAGCAGTGTATTCAAAAAGTTGGCTTAGTAGATGTTTCCCCGGATGGGGTGCTAGTGGGTTCCTCGTGGAAAAGGCTGGGAGAAGACACAGTCCGATGCGACACGGAGCCACGTCATGGGCTCGTGCCGCAGACTGTTGCCCTCCTGGGAGTTTAATTGCATTTACGTCGCGATAAAGGGCATTAACGCCACCCTTTGCACCTTCGCATTTTGTTCAATGGCTCGGCTCGTTGTTTGGGTTATCGATCCCTGTATGTGGTCTGCAGGGCTCCTCCCTTCACAACGCAGACGGGACCTGGCTCGCCCCCTCCGGACTGTTGTTGTCTCAGTCACTTTCCTGCACCTTTGGCTTAATTTCGTCCAGACCAGTCCACCTGCACGCATGAAGGAAAGGCTCAGAGGAAGACCGAGCAGGGACTCTCCCTGGAAGCCCCGTCGACCCTCGGTCTCGCCTTCAGTTTCACCTTCCACTTGTTCATCCTCCCGTCCTCAGACTCCGTCCACTGTCGCCACCTCGCCACCTTCGCAGTGTATGCTTCTTAACTCCATGGCTATTATCCCATGAGTGTCGGCCTCACTTCTGAGGTGCCCTCAGGACCCCAGATGCAGTTCTCAGCCCCAATGTGTATCCCTGGACCTTCGAGCAATCTGAGCAATGAACCACCGGCATATGGGGAGTCTAAACGAGCGCGCCTCCACCCCACGGACCACCACGATAGCAAGCACTTCAGGGATCGACTGGTCATTCTGTATGACTTAGTTTTTGAGCTTAGGCAGGAGGTGGCAGACCTTAAGTATCGCCTGCAAGCCACAAAAGAAAACGTGCCGAGCTTTCTTCAAATCATCTCTACTATGCACTCGGAGCTCTCCTCGGACCCGGTTGACTCTGCTCCAGAGGAGGCACCTGATACTGCTACGGGTGCAGGCATGGATAGAATGCAGCGACAAGCAGAAGTGAACAAGGAGAAGGCGGAGCGAAGAGGCCCAACTGAGAACACTGCGCGTGACGAGAGAAAGGAAGCGCAATGGGATGATCAACCGACGTATATTGAAGAAGAACCATGGACAGAGGACCTCCGAGCCACGTGGATAGGCTATCTGCTAGGTGTTTAGCTCACTAGTGTTGTTTGTCAAGTTTTCTAAGGCTCATAGTTTAGATGACAGTCAGTTTGAACTCTGTTTTTAATGGACTGGTGACTTTCTTAGACATTTGAATTGGGTGGGCTGGCTGGACTGGTTTCCCCTCTATTGGGGCAGTCCGGTAACTGCAGCCAGTATATTGCTGTATTTTGGTCCTTTTATCAGCTTTAGCAGGCTCTTAATATAACATATACTTCTTATTTACAACAAAAAAAAAAAGATTCACCAATAAAGCAGTTTCCTATCACTCTGTAGGCACTTAACAAACATAATAGGGACCCAAGAAGTCTCAACAACCAACAAAACTCACCCAACAAACACCAAATTCATCCAAAAAGACTCAAGAGATAGTGTAGACGATTGTTCAGGGAACAAAAGTGTATATACACGCCCTAAAGAAAGGCAACTCGCGTATGTACGTGACTGTCAAGGGAAAACTCGCGTATGTCAAAAACGACACTGCCTGGGAAAGGGTTAGGCCAAGAAATTCATATATAAGGAAAAATATAGGATGTCAAGCAATAGGAGACATAGAAACTCAGGCAAAAAAAGAGCAAATAAAGAAGAAAAAACACCCAGTACCCCCAAAAGGAGATCTACCTAGTGGAGATGCCAATTCTGTTACGAGGAAAATCTCTTTATGGCCAGGGGAAAACCACAACAGACGAAACGACACCCAAAAATCAACTCTAATATCAAGTATGCTATATAAATGAAAATGCTAACAAGAGAAACCTAGAAGACTACGGTGTCTGGGCGTATGAAGAAGACCATTATTGAGCACACAACCCAAATCTTGATACTTGCAACTTGTCCTCAACAACCAAGATATGCAAGGATGTGGAAGTGATATATAATGTTAGAATATCAATTAGCATAATCCATTAACATGCATAATAAATACACCCATGGAAATTAATAAAAATATTTGCAATATATCAATTGGACGAGAAAATAGTATTTCTATTAATGTAATCAACAGAAGTACATAGGTGACAAACTTATGTAACGACACATATCGGAACCGAGAAACTAAGTCCCTCCAGTTGGGCCTTCACCACTTCAATCCTCCACAAAGGCAAGCTCACAAGTAGTAGGATTCAATGAAGTTCTCCATCTCAAGATAAGAAGAGCTTGGGGGTTGAGCACAAGGAGTTCATACTTTCAAGGATAAAGGAATGTAGACTCAATTATGAGGTGAAATTTCTCCAAAGTGTCTTTGCTCTCAATGTGATGAATTTCCCTCAAGGCTTGTATATGGCTCAATTTATAACCTCAAAATGGAATTGAGGGGTCAATTTGGAGAGTTTCCAATATATGGGAGGTCAAGTATCATGGATCTCATGACATGGCATAGAAACCTAACATATTTTTAAATTTTTGAGCAACAAACTCAATGTACGTTGGTTGTAATGGAGCAACTTGCATATACACGAGTTGTCTAAATGTAGGTTGCATATATGGACAAAAATATGTATTTTTTACTCTGGAGTGAGCAAAAGGGGGATTTTAAGTCAACAGAGGGAATGGAAGGCCATCAAAGCAAGATGCATGGGGTGTGGCAAAATTTTCTATAACATCAATCATGCAGATTCAACCCTTAGAATCATACACCATCCCTCTTGCTTTCCAAAGTTACTTTCTGACTTTATTTATACATTTCTATGAGGTTTGGGCTTACATATCTTTCCTCTTTGGCAATAATTTTGGCCTTGCATGGCTTGTTTGCTTGTTAACATGTTGGCAGTTCTCTTGATGGGTTAAGTGTAGGGCCTTGTAAAAAGAAAGCACACATGCTAATATTTGCAATCTTTCATTTTACTTCGCATACATGTCCAAAGCAAAGAATCTGCGAATAAATGTCCCATGCCACCTGAAGAAGTTAAGACAATGGTGGAATTGGGGCTTCCTCAAATAATTAAGTCCTAGAAAATATTAAAAAAATAGTTAAGTGACGATTCAACCAACTTGAAGATAAAACCCATTGACATTAAGGGAGAAAACCATATGAAAGGTTTTTAGTCATACATACATGGTTAAATATATTTTTGGGCATGTTATTATTATTCAGACATGGCCAATCCTTTCCTAAAAAGGAATCATCCCCACCTAGTTGTAAAGATATATTGTTTCCCCCACCCACCATTGTTATAAAATATATATTAATTTGGTAAAGGATCAAGAAAGGAAATTCAATCTTTTGTGGGGAAATGCAAATATCTTCATCGAGGGTATGGACACTCATTAGCAATGGAGCAAGGTATGTGATTTTGATGTGACTCCATCGGGACTATGGATGTTTGTTGGTAGTGGAGCGACACCACGAAAAAATGAAACAACCTGTCTACTCAAAATTTTCAACCTCATTTAAGAAAGATCATGAGATTATGATTATTACTTGAAACGTGAGGTGGATATTTAAAGGAAATCAACTCCATACTTTCTATCTTTAGGAAACACTACTAAGTAACATAATTTGTATGATTAGGTTACTTCATGTTCATGTTCAAAAGGAAGGAACTAAAGAATCCATTTGTTTTAATTCTAAGGTATGATGTTTCCTGAAAAATTTGGCTTCTTGTTAAAATATATGATTGGATTGTATGATTCAAATATTCATGGATTCACTTAGTGTGTCACCATTTGTTGAGTTGAGCCCTTAACACCCCCCCCCCCACAACAAAGTTTTGAGTAAAACGTAGGTCCCTCATTTTCACTCTTGTTTGGACATGCTTTCTTCTTTTAGCTTTACATTGAACCTGGTTCCTCCTTGCATTGCATCTTCATCATTCTTTTAGATAGTTAAGTTAGATGAGCCTTTATGTTCTCCTTAATTGCTTTTGACTTGGTTTCTTTCCTTCCTTGAAATTTATTCCTCAATTGATTTTCTTTGTTTCTTTCCCTAAACTTTATTCCTCATTTGAGTTTTTGGTTTCTTCCCTTCCTTGAACCTTTCTTCATTAGTTTTTTTTTCAAAATATTTTGGTCTCTAATTTTCAAATCAGGGCCAATGTCAAAATCAAACCCCTTCTTTACGTTCATAACTGATTTTTCTCTCAATCCTAAAATCGGTCCCAATCTCCAAATCAAGGCCCCCTTTTATATCCATCGATTTTGAGTTCCTTTTTTTTCTTCCTTTATTCGAGTTTCTTTTTCTTTCAAATCCAAGTTTCTTTTTGAACCTCATCTTCTAGTCTCTTGACGTGCTTTTGATTCTTCATCCCATTAAGATTTCCAAATCAAACCTTTCTATTACCTCTTTATTTCCTTTGAAATTTCCCTTGGACTTGGTCCAAAACCTTTTGAATATTTCAAAGCTTTCACTCGAACTTAAAGCTAGTGTTTGAACTTTGAATGCTTCTTTCAAACTTTGAACTCTTGCCTCAAACCTTGATCAACCTAATTTGGTGATTGACCCTGATAGCCAATTCATGCCCTCTTTCCATTTTTTTCCCTCTTCCTTTGACTTCATCCCTCCTGCAACTTTTGTGTAGACAGTTATCAATTTTGAGATTGAGCCTGATCTCCAAATCAAGTCCTTCTATCAATCTCTTCAAACTCTTCGATTGTTCTTCCTTGTTTTATACCTTTGAGGTTTTACCCATTGCTCGATATTTTAGCTCCTTCTTTCAAACCTTACACTCTTCGAAGTCTTACTTTTTCTTATCTCCTCCTGATTTGGTGACTGACCCAATTGACAAATTAAGACCTCCATTCACTTGTTTGATTCTTTCTCGAGCTCGATTTCCAAATTAGGGACTCCCCTATTCAAAATTTCTATTGGTGGGTCCTTATATCTTCACTGCTCACGATGCTCAAATTGACCTCCTCCCCCTCTAAGTTATATTTAGTTCAAGTTTTAAAAGGGAGTTCGGTGACAGATTGCATTTGATTTTAAAGGTAACCCGTGCACCTTGTTCTAAGATTAATGACTTGTAGGTACCTTTGCTCATGGAGAATCCCTCTAGACGAGGGGAGTTAACATTTAAGAAAGGAGTTTGAGATGTAATGAAGAGAGTTTGAACAAGACAAGAAAGAGACCCAAATGGTCAAAAGGATTAAAAAAACCTAGATGGCATAGAAGGACATGAAGTTTGAATAGTTAATAACATGAACCAAATTTATAAAAGGAATGCAACCCTTGAGTGGCATAAACGGATAGTTGGATGAAGAAACTAAACAAGCCAAGAAGGGAATTTGAACTGACAAGAGGAATTGAGCAACCAAGTGGAAGAATCACAATGAATAATTTCCTCTTTCCCCTTTGGTATAAATAAGATAAACCCAATAGAGAAAAGGCTTTTTCTTTTGTAATTTTGTAAACTTTTTTAAAAAATTAATGAGGAGAAGCCATTGCTAGCTAAACTATTTGGAGACAAACTTCAGTCCTGAAGCTTTGATGTGTAGAACTTTCTCTACCACCTCATTGAGTTTTTGGGGTTGTGTAAGAATGTTCTTTAGAGTGTAGACTTTTCTCATATCTAAGGAATGTATCTTATTTTATTTGTCTCATAGGTTGTTTGTCTATATCCATAATCATAGTATTGTAATTGGTTGTTCATTTTAAAACTTTTATGGTATGCATTTAGTTATTTATGTTTCTGCTTTTATTTATGTAGTAAATTCTTGCTAAGGGTAAAAGCAATGATGCATTTGGTATTGTGTTTATTATGTTAGGTTAGCCTAGGTGCATTTTATATTTTTGCATACTAGAGTAGTTGTATTTCTTTATTGCATCTCACAAAATCCTAAACGGTGGACCGGGCCAAAACCGATAATACCCAAAATTAGTAATGGTTGTCATGTTAGAATCTAGATAGGTTCACTATTTCAAACAATGTGAGGTCTAATTGGGACCTTTCATTAGGGAGAACCTATGATGTTGAATGTGGGAAAATTTCTCCCTGTCAATAGGTGCACAAGATGATATACACATCGATACTTTCATTATATAAACTAAGCATCGTGTCTTCATAATATATATCATATGCATCGATGTGTAATATATAATTTTAAATTCCTAGTGCATATCAAGTTGTGGCACATCGATGCCTATTGTTGATAGAAGCGCCCAAATACATATCAAGCTATGACACATCGGTTCCTATTGTTGATAGAAGCACCTCAATGCTTTCAATATCTAACCAATGCTTAGTATAGATATTTTGAAGCCGTTATTCATATCAATACATAGTGCACTGATGCACATTATAGATTATTAACATGTTGTTGTGCACTGAAGATATAAGTGCACCAACAAAAATACTTCTGTTAGAACCTCTGGCCGCCCAAAGATTTTAGTTATAGTGAAAATTAATTAAAACCTCCACGACCAATAGTAGAGGTTTTAGTGGATGTTTCTTTTTAATAATTTTTCCCATTCTTGTAACACCGAAAACCTCCACAAAAACCTTTGCGAGAAGGTGTTTTCCTTGTAGTGAGGGAGGATCACACCTTTAAGTCTGTTGGTCATTTTGGTATTGACAACATTATGGATAACTTGTAGAGGTATGCTATTTTCCCAAGATGAAAAACAAAGTAGCTAGATTTAACAAAGGTTGTATTTTATGTTGTACTAGAAAGCCTAGTAATAGGGAGAAAGGACTATATAGTGCACTTCCAATCCCTACAAGGCCATGGGAAATCATATCCATGGACTTTGTTAGGTGTTTGTTGAGGACAANCATATCTAAGGAATGTATCTTATTTTATTTGTCTCATAGGTTGTTTGTCTATATCCATAATCATAGTATTGTAATTGGTTGTTCATTTTAAAACTTTTATGGTATGCATTTAGTTATTTATGTTTCTGCTTTTATTTATGTAGTAAATTCTTGCTAAGGGTAAAAGCAATGATGCATTTGGTATTGTGTTTATTATGTTAGGTTAGCCTAGGTGCATTTTATATTTTTGCATACTAGAGTAGTTGTATTTCTTTATTGCATCTCACAAAATCCTAAACGGTGGACCGGGCCAAAACCGATAATACCCAAAATTAGTAATGGTTGTCATGTTAGAATCTAGATAGGTTCACTATTTCAAACAATGTGAGGTCTAATTGGGACCTTTCATTAGGGAGAACCTATGATGTTGAATGTGGGAAAATTTCTCCCTGTCAATAGGTGCACAAGATGATATACACATCGATACTTTCATTATATAAACTAAGCATCGTGTCTTCATAATATATATCATATGCATCGATGTGTAATATATAATTTTAAATTCCTAGTGCATATCAAGTTGTGGCACATCGATGCCTATTGTTGATAGAAGCGCCCAAATACATATCAAGCTATGACACATCGGTTCCTATTGTTGATAGAAGCACCTCAATGCTTTCAATATCTAACCAATGCTTAGTATAGATATTTTGAAGCCGTTATTCATATCAATACATAGTGCACTGATGCACATTATAGATTATTAACATGTTGTTGTGCACTGAAGATATAAGTGCACCAACAAAAATACTTCTGTTAGAACCTCTGGCCGCCCAAAGATTTTAGTTATAGTGAAAATTAATTAAAACCTCCACGACCAATAGTAGAGGTTTTAGTGGATGTTTCTTTTTAATAATTTTTCCCATTCTTGTAACACCGAAAACCTCCACAAAAACCTTTGCGAGAAGGTGTTTTCCTTGTAGTGAGGGAGGATCACACCTTTAAGTCTGTTGGTCATTTTGGTATTGACAACATTATGGATAACTTGTAGAGGTATGCTATTTTCCCAAGATGAAAAACAAAGTAGCTAGATTTAACAAAGGTTGTATTTTATGTTGTACTAGAAAGCCTAGTAATAGGGAGAAAGGACTATATAGTGCACTTCCAATCCCTACAAGGCCATGGGAAATCATATCCATGGACTTTGTTAGGTGTTTGTTGAGGACAAGAAGTGAACATGACTACCCATATGTAGTAGTAGATAGTTTTAGTAAGGTGTGTGTTTTGATGGCTTGTAAGAAGATCATCAAAGGACAAGAAGTTGCAATTTTTTTCTTTGAAAGGGTTTGGGTGCACTTCAGGATTCTAGGGAGAATCATTTTGATAGAGATACTAGATTCCTTGTTGTATTTTGAACTTCGATGGGGAAGAATTTGAATACAAAATTGAGGAGATCCTCTTTCCTTTCACCCACAAACTAATGCATAGACATAGGTAGTGAATAGGACTTTAGTTCAACTTTTGAGAGGTTACAATCAAAAGCTTTCAAGGACCTGGGATTAAAAATTGGTTTACATACAACATTCTTATAAAAGAGCACTCCACACTTCCATCAATAGGTCCCTTTTTGAATTTTTTTTTGGATGTTTTCCACCATCACTAGTGGATATTGTATATGGACAACCTAAAGCAAGGAAACAACTTCAAGTGATGCATTAAAGGTAGAAAATTTCATAGACATGATAAGTCAAATGAACTTACAATTTCAAGAGAAACTAAATAAGTCCTAGGAGAAATATGAGGCTAGACATGATCAACATAGGATTGATAAGACCTTCCAAGTAGGAGACAAAATTTGAATACACCTCAATAAGGAAACGCTATAGGGACTAGGGAAGAAAATCAAAGCTTTGAGATATGGACATTGCAAAATATTGGAGAAGGTAGGCAACAATGCTTATAAACTCAATATTTCACTTTATATGTGCATTTACTTAGTAGTAAATGTATAGAGCCTAAAACTCTATGAGCCATCCACGCATGATGAGGATGAAGAGGGCTAAGTCTTACCTTCCATTGAAGATATAACACTAGATGCATAAACATAATTATTGAAGGACACAATTCTATGAAAGAAGATCAGGATGACCAGAAGGGGTTGACAAGAACTTTGGCATGTGGGATTGAAGGGTCAGTTACTAGCTAAGGCCAAATGGCACTTCAAGGACAAAGCTAAGGAATTATTTCCTCATCTTATTCAAAACTAAAGATTTTCGAGACCAAAAGCCTCCCAAAATGGGGAGGGATGATCAAAATAGATCTACATAAGTGCCATAGGAATTTATTTATGTTATAGATTGGGGATATTATAATTTGGGACATCTCAAAGAAAGTGTTGATTTTGTCAAATTTTGGGTCATCAATTTTTTACGCGTTTTTGTGGCCCCAAACAACATGTTTTGGCCTTGCAACAATTGTTAATTGCCATAAGATTTCATCGACATCGATGGAAATTTTTCTTCTCGTTGAGATCTTTCTAACAAGCTATTGTGCACATAAAACAAACTTTGTAGTGAAAGTTATGACCCTCGCAAGGTAACGATCCAAATATTCCCTATAGGTCTAAGTGGCGATCGTGTTATCTCACCATAATTCGATTATGGAAAGTTAGTAACAAGTGGGAATACATTAGAGACATATAGAAGCATCATGGAGGTTACAACAAAAGGAGGGGAAAGGGTTCACTTGTTTTCACTAGTCACTGACTATTCCATAGTAAGAGTACAAGTGTGGAGGAGATACTAACAAAGCATAGAGACATAATCATATTGTAGAGAATTGTAGAAGACCATAGTGTCTCATAGCTTCACAATAAACTTGGACAACTTTGTAATCTATATTGTAATCTCAATAATATAAGAAGATGAAAAGCACAATGATTCATTGATTGTTGTTTTTCTCATATGAATTTCCAAGGTAAGTATTTATGTTCCATTATGTGTGGCTTTGCTATTGTAGTCTATTTCATTTGTTGTAGTAGTTGAAGAATATGAATGGGGTGATTTATTCTTCTATTAAAGCATTAAAATTACAAAAAAAATGTTGTATAGTTGAACATAGGCTCACTATAGTTGTTGTATGTTTAGATTTGTTTTAGTAAAGTGACCATTGAAATATCCAAGGCAATTTATAGATCATATCACTATAGGTAGTAGCACCAACCTCATTAATGGCTTCAAGACTATGTCAAAGAATATCTTTAATATTACATACTTGTGTTTGTTTGTTACTTTCTTGTTATGAAGCACGAGTAAGGAGACATAAAATTTTCTTGTTTCAACCCAATTATGCTCTCGATTTGTTGAAGATATTCAAGATGAAGTTTGTAAGTTTTCTCCTACACTTGTCAAGACAAGACCTAAGTTAAACGGTAACTATAATTTTGTAAAAAATGAGGTTGCTCTAACGTATTTATAGTCCCCTATATTTGATCACTAGTAAACTATATATCACATAACGACCAAAGTGAAATTTGTTAAATTGAGAGACATGTTGGGTCTCACAAAAATAGTCATTAAAGGGGAGTATTAGGTGGATTGCTAACTTCTAAAGTGAATTTAAAGTGATGTATAATATTTTATGTGTTGGGACAGACATTAAACGCAGAGGAGAACAAGTCTAAGATCAGAGGTGGTGTCTAAAGACATCGTAGAACTGAAGCACATGCACACTCCATGAGAGGGAAAAATAGATCTCCCAATGATCTAATTGTGATTATAAACTGATCAGAAGGATCATCTGTAAATAGGTTTCGGTCATGGACCAAACCAATAAGCTTGGGTGAATTTGGTTGCACCTGTCCATAAAACCCGGATTTGGGATCCTAAGTGGACATGGTCAACCACCAATTTAGTTGGTTGTTGACCCAAAGACTTGGTCAACCCACTCAACCAATAAGGTGAGGTTTACGATGGAAGCACATGTTCCAACACTCCCCTGTAAACTCAACTTGGAGGAAAAAAAATTCCGCAGTGTTCCCCTCTGATTTTTTTTTGATTGCAAAAGTTGATCACAAGATGGTATAACAACACTCCCGAGGAAGTCTGATCACCATCAACATGGATCATGGCAAAAAGGTAGTCATCCATTGCAAACTAGTTGCAAAATTCATTATACAAACATCGTCCCTGTCGGTCAATCGACCATACAACAAGACACCACCAGCCAATCGATCATTGGAATAGACAGGATACACACCAAAGTAATCAATCTTTGTCAATCCAACAATCTCTGCCAAGCTAGGCAGTCTTTGTAGCCAAATCGTTTTTGTATCAGGCACAATAAGCAGAAATACAACTCCCAAAAACACAGTCGATCATTGTTTGATTGGTCTTTCCAAATCCAAGCACATCAATTGGGTGTACACATCAACAACTTCAATTACTCCCCCTACTTAAACACAACTGAGGGATCAAAGCATTATCAATAGATCTTCGTCGAAACAACAATCGACGAACAATAATTAGTCAAAGCTTAGTCTACAAATACGCAGTTGAAAAGCCTCTAGTCGTATGTCATCTTTGGTCGAGTCTCAGTTGACTAATATCCCAACCAAACTTCAGTCAAATATCATGTCGAGTCGATCATGTGGTCGACGACTGCAAAGTAATCAATAATGGAGAGGAGCATTGTACAATCATACAACTAACGATACACAACAGTAGGAACTCCTAAAAATTCTAGTGAGATGTGTCCATGACCACTCATCACTCCAACCACAGTCTATGCTGGTAGTTAGTACTGGTCCACGGTTATGTCTTTCACGTCTCCGCTGCAAAGATCCAAAAGCATGATTGTCATTCCTTCTATTTTTATGGCGAGGATGACAATAAGGCACATATTTTTGTGTTGGTTGATAAAGAGATATAGGCTCAGGGTCTGGTGTACTCTAAGGAGTAGAACAACCCAATATATCAACAACAGTGTCATTAACAATAATATCCTCAGTTTCTGGCATGTCAAGAACAACCATCTCATCAATTGGTTTAGTAGTTTGCTCTGCTGGAAAATCAGTTTGAACTCCACCTGCAACGAGCAAAAATTCTATGTTTGCAGCAAGGGAAGGTGTAGGCAAGGAGGTAATAGTAGCATCACATCCAATACCTGTTCTTGGAGACTTTATATCAAGCATAATAGGAGCAACAATACCCCACCCATTCTTCCGAAGTCCTCCTCCAGTATATTCCATCTTACTGAGTAGTCGAGACCCTATAACTATAGTGTGTTTTTCAAAACTAGGTGAAACAACACAATCATTAATTTTAAAGCATAAATTAAGCACATTTGGCTTACAAGGAGCATCAGAGGGTGGAGAAGAAATGGGTGAGCTTGGTAGCTCAACAAAATCAACATTCTTCTCACAAATAGTTGGACTAACAACAATTGTGGAAGAAGAAATAAGTGAGGCTAGTAGCTCAACAACAACAATCTTCTTCTCAGTAGTCTTCTCAACATTTTCTTCAGGAGTCTTCTCAGCATTCTCTTCAACAGTCTGCAGGTGATGAACTTGTTCTTCAAGGTTTTGTTTGTAGTCTTACAAGCTCTGAAGAGTCTCATCCTTCTTAGTCAGCTATGTCAATATGGCATCATAATCTTCCTTCAATGCCTGATATTTGTCAAATAGTCGATTGTTATGTTCTTGAAGAGGAGCAACTTCTTCAGAAAGCTCATCAATGGAGGCCTGCAAGTGGGAAACCTCACGAGTTAGTTGGGCATTTGTTTCCATCATTTGGTTGACTTTTGTGCTCAATGTTGTATGAGGAAGGGCTTTCACTTCTTCTTCCAAGTCTTTAAGAAGGTCAACCTTGTCTTGAAATTCGTCTGCAAGAGTCTAGAAAAAGCTTTCCATAATGTTCCCCATGGAAGTAACCCTCCTGGAGTGGTCAGTCACAACAATCTGGAACACATTTTATGTAGTCTTTAACTCCTTTTTCAGTTCGACATTTTCTGTCTTCAAGGAAACATTTTCATGAGAAAGGGTTTTCACCTCCTTCATGAGATCATCAACAATAACAATTTTATTTCCAAAATCATCCACCACACCTTGAGAAGTGGTTTCCATTGTTTGTTCCAGGTCAAAATATTTCCTAGATTTCTCATCAAATTGTTGTAGAAGGTTGGTTTGAAAGAGGGTAGCCTCATCTTCCAACCAGGTATGGGTTGTCTTCAGTGCACTTGTTAATCGTTGATTTTCATTCTGCAACTGTGCAATGACATTCTGCAAGGCAGTGAATTCTGCACGAAGTCAGTTGTGAGATTCTTCCAAGGCAATGGCCTTCTTCTCATGAATCTCCTGTAGTTTTTGAAGCATTAGAGCTTCATCTGCATCCAACATGCCCATCGTCGATGGAGCACAAAATTTGTAAAAAAAAGGGGTGGACAGGAAGTCGACCATAACAAGAAGTTTGGATTCACTTTCCTTGCTTTCTGGTTGACCAACGTTGGGTTTACCATGCGAGGGTTTCACCGGTCAGGGGTTCTTGCACTGGTCGAATGCAGATCCAGATGACACACTTGTCGAATATGCACAACACACCAGTCAACTTATACCAAGCTAGTCGAACTTCTCCCTTTGTTTGATCAGTCGGAAACCCTAACAAATTGTCTATACTGTCATGAG
>SNQJ01S0077635.1:0-18564 GCA_010110895.2 Picea sitchensis | reverse complement strand
AAACCACCATCAAACATCAACATCTTACCTGAGCCAAACAAAAATTTACCCAAAAAAAAAACCATCAAACATCCTATTCGACATAACAGAACAGGAAAGCTGAAACCAGAATTAGCTGATGATTTTCCAAATTCCTCGTACCTCACAGAAAGTGCGGCCGCCTTCTTTCCCCACCGTCCCAGCCACCAAACCTCAACCTTCAACCCTAGTTTTCTCCTTCTAACCCTACAAAATTCTCGTCACCTCCCCCTCCCGGAGGCCGAATCCACAGTCGAGGTAAAACACGCAAAGCAGAGAAAACGTACTCACAGTCCAATACAACTGTCCCGCCAAAGTATGGGATGGATCATCCTGTCCCGCCAAAGCATGGAATGGATTATGTTGGGTAACCTGTGGTCGAGCTGTGTTAAGTTTAGGAAATAGCTCAGGTTCGATTCTCGAAGCATTCCGTATGTATGATCGACTTCCCAAAAAAATAAAAATAAAAACACAAATCAAAGCATTCCGTATGTTATGATCGACTCCTCGAGAAAAATACCGCATAAATAATAAACGAAAAAAATAAAACAAAAGAGAATCAGCGGACAAAGAAATTACGTAATGAGATTTGAACTCGAGATCTTTCAATCTGAGAGTTAGTTCTTGAAATTGGACTCAAGTCAAAGATAGTAGATGAAGTTTGGGAGTCTTTAGAGTATTGATGGGTATTAAAATCTTTGTGGTATTTTATTACTGGTCCTTGTGAAGGTAGGGAATATATTATTCAGTACAAAGTTGGAGTTATTTTATTATTAATTACACAAATTTGAGAAAGATAATGATAAATATGTTTAAAAATTTACAATATATATATTAATAAAAAGATGTTCAATCGGAAACCTGATTATAATTTATATATAATATAATTAAAGGTGAAATCTGATTATAATTTATATGTAATATAACTGAATGGTAAGGTTACTCTGTTCACCAAAAATAGATATACACCTTTTAACTAAAATTGGTTATAATCTTAACTCAAAATAGATATATGCCTTTTAAGGGTCGCTTCTTTAAAAATTAAAAAGTCTTGTTAAATCAAATTTAAGAAATTCCACCTTATGAGTGAGACAAAGATGAGTCATCGATATGGAATTGTTTATAACAAATACTAAGTTTTATGATAACCATTAACAAGTTTATTGCGTCGACAGTAGCTAAACAAACCCAAAAAAAAAATTATATATGTATTCGATAATATTTAAAATATCAAATAAATTAGTGTAAATTCATTTTAAACTTGGATTTATTAATGAAGGAGGATTAAATTTTTTAAGGTGTATTTTTTTTTCATTTAATATGAAAAAATTAATATTTGATATGGAATGAAATGATAAAAAAAATTACACCTTAAGAAATTTGATCCCTCTCAGTGCTTGATAGATCCAAGGTTACGATGGATCTATGCTAGTGATAGATATCCATATGGACCTCACGACATCTATAATTGTGATGCCCTTGAATGGGGTAACACCTGGCTACCATGCAACACTTGGCACACATGCGCTCAACGTAGTTAACGCCCACAGTCACCAACCTTCCTCCCCGTCAACTCATCATGCCTAGCATTCACTCAGGAAGGGGGGTAGTGCACTTGCACATGAAGGAGGTTTTAATGGCGCAACACAACATCGGCTGAGGCTTACTAGAGCAGGTACAAGGCAGCTCAACACCATTGCTTCAGTCTTTATGGATCATTTCCCTGTCACTTTTGTTGGTTTTTATGGAGGTAAGGCATAGCAATGGTTATTTCATTCTAGATTCACACTCAGTTTCCCATTCATCGCTTAGTCTTTCTCCCCTCTAGTGTCATGCTATTGTAATTGTTTGTGTCTCTCCAATGCCACATGAATGGGGCAAGCCAAAGCACGAGCCGACCTATTACAGTTTCGCGGCCCAGCACCATCGACTTGGCCCCTCTTCGGCCCTATCTTTGCCCCCCATCCCCTTCATCAACCATGTTGGCCCTCCCCAATCTAATCAGAATTGGATTGATGAACCCTTGTGCACTGCTTCAAGCCCTCAAAACCCCCTGTGCAATTCGGAACAACTGCCTCAAAGCATCGACCCTATGACTGAATTGGGTGGTTGTCCGATTGAGGAAGAGATTCCTCCAGAATGGCTAGAGGAATCAACTACGCCGACTGCACCAAATGTTAACAAGCCTCCAAACGTCCATCATGTGACATAATTGGGTGGTTGTCTAGCTGAGGAAGAGATTCCTCCTTAATGGCTAAAGAAAACAACAATGTCGACTCCTCCAAATATTAATGAGCCTCCAAACGTCCATATTGTGACAAAATTAGGTGGTTGTCTAGTCGAGGAAGAGATTCATCCAGAATGGTTGGAGGAAGCAATAGTGTCGACTGCACCAGATGTTAACGAGCCTCCAAACGTTGTAACCCCAGCACCAGAACCACCCAGTCCCCTCAAGTTCTCAGAAAATCATATGCAACTAATCTTTGAAATGCAATGGGACATGGTCGACCAGCTCCATCGTCAGGACATCCTCAGTTGTTGCCTGGATATCTTGTTCGACTCCTTGTCAAGCGAGCCCGCCAAGCAACGATGCCCGACTTGCTGCCAACCGTTCACTTTCGCTCCCATCAATGAAGGTCGCTTGGGTTCACCTACTATCTAGTTTTTTTGTTGTTATGTTATCAGGTCAAGAGAAGCCACAGTTAAAGTTAGATTTAGGACTAGTTTTGTTTTGGTACTGTGAATAAAAACATTCTTGCCTGTTTTGCAGGCCACCTGTTCTGGTTTCCATTTGTATGGCATAATAGGTAGCAAACTTTGACATGTGTATTGCTATGAAGACTCTCTAAGGTAATATATATATTTTTATTTACAAAAATTGTGATGAAAATGGTTTATAGGTTAAGAGAATTGAGTATGATAGCAATGCTTGCTAACAAACAAGTTAATGTTATAATAAAAATGGATAGAATATCTTCTAGATTTAACTTGGAGGTCAAGCATAGCCCCATCTTAAATCTAGATCTATCAAGCACCAAGAGAGATCAAATTTATTAAGGTGTAAAATTTGTTATCATTTCATTCAATGTCTAGTATTAATTCCTTCATATTAAATGATAAAAAAAAAAATTACACCTTAAGAAATTTGATCCTTCTCGGTGCTTAATACATCCAAGTTTAAGATGGATCTACACTAGTGATACATATCCATGTAACATCTATAATTGTGATGAAATTGGTTTGCAAGTTATGAGAATTGAGTATGATAGTAATGTTTGTTAATAAGCAAGTTAATGTTATAATCAAAATGGCTAGAATGTCTTGTCGATTTAACTTGAAGGTCAAGCATATGAAAAAAGGAAAGGGACAAAGGTTGTTGGTGCCTCTAGAAAATAACTCAAACATGGCGCTTCATTGTGATTGAATTGCAAAAATAGAATTGTGGATGTTCTTGTTTTAAGAATAATACCTTCAAACAGGGATTGGAGCAAAAAATGTATAGTAAAGGTATGGAACATACCAACAAATGGATAGAGGGTTACACTCTCCTGTAAATAAGCAAAATGTATGTTCTTAAATACTAAAGTTAAGGAAGGGCATGAGATTCCATATGATGAATACTTAAGTTGCTTGAAGATATTGCAGCACTAAGGAGATGACTATAGTAGTAAATGAGTATTCCTAGTATAAGATGAAGAGAGAGAGCGCTAAGTGTATTACATATATACATAAGGGCAATGAGCCAAAGTAGAAAATAAGAGTTGCAATTGATAATACAACCATACTGCTTCCATAATGGAAATAGAAAGAGTGCATGTGTTTGGGAATCAGAAGTTGCCATAGTTAGGTAGAATTTGAAAGCAACCCATGACAACAACAAAGCTACAAATGATTGGAGAACAAATGTAGTGTTGGATGTTGGGCATGCCATCCATACACTTGTGAAAATGAAGAGAGTTTTCTTATCTTGACTTTTTTCTTTTACAAAGTTGTATGTTAACAAAGTAGCAAGCATTCTTGTATGAATAGTTATTGAATTGCTTCTTAGATGAGAATTTTTAAAACCAATGATTTTATATGATTAACAATGTGTACATAAATCAGATCAACCATAAGTTTTGGAAAATCCTTTCCATGCATAAAAATTGGAAGAGAGAATTCTTTACTCTATCTCTTGCAATGTCTCACAAATGTTATTTGCATTTCTCTAGTGGAGAAAGTTGAATATCTGTGAACAATTAAGACATGTGAACTTAATAAGTGTAACAACTAATATTTGTTGGAATGCATATGTGTAGTGAAAATGGGTATGCATGTGCATTCATATATGTAATTTGAGTACATATGTTGCTATGTTGATACATGTGGTTCGTGCGAGAACCTTTTATGAAAACTTGTGTCAGTTTAAGAAAATAAAATGTTGTGTTCAAGTGGTTATGAGATTGTAACCTAGATAATGTGAAACCTATGACATGAGTGTGGAAAAGGAATGCCATGTGACAAACCATGTTAGAATGGCATGGTGTTGATGGACTTATTAGATCATTGCACAAATACCTAATGGTCTTCCTGTTGATTAAGGTTGGTTGTCATTGATGTCAACCCTTGAAGAAAGCCCCGTAGCACAAAGGTTTGGGTAATGGACCCAATATTGTTTGATGTAAATATGACTCATTATTGTTTTGTCATGGTTGATAAGAAGTAAATATAATATGGATGAACTCCAAAGTGTTATATGAAGTTGAAAGCCCTGCAGGAAGACGCTTTGTGGAGTAAAGAACCCATGCTTAATTGTGGAATATGAGATGAAGGAAAAGTGAATTTATGGGAAAATATCCTAGATGGATAGTGTTTGTCATGTCATTTCGGTGGTATGTGGAAAAGTCATGAAAATTCCTCATGGTAGAAGTTATGGCCATGAGAAGTTGAGACCCCGGGTTTGAGTAATGGACTGAAGTTTGTTTGATAGGTGGGAGTATGAGTTATGATATATTTTGAATAATATATTCTATATGAATGCATTACATGTCTTACCATTATTACAGTGGTATGTGAAGCGTCCCCTATAACTCTGTGGTTTGAGAGTTATGGCCTTACAGAAGTTAAGGAGGACCCTCATATGTCATCTAGAAGCCCCAAAGGTCAAATTAGTAAAAGTGGTTTAGGAGATTTTAAAGGTAAATAATAAAAGTGATGAGTGTATTATAAATTCAAAGTGAATACAAAAATGATATTTCAATAATAAATTTAATGGAGAAATTAAGTGGACCCAACCTAAAAATAAGAGAAGTGGGAGTCAAGTGACCTAGAAGATATTTTAAGGAAGCTACTTGGAGAGTATAAATAAAAGGGCAAGGCTCTCATTTTAATCACACATGAACATATTGAATATCTAGGTGTCAGAGGTAACAAATGATATCTAAGCAGTGAGAGTGAAAAGAAGGCATCTGGGAAGAATAAATTCTTTTGATGGTGCTTTCTAAGGTATGTTATTTCTGAGTCATCTCACCATTTATATATTTTTCTACTCAATGATTAGGATCTGAAATTGCTGTAAAGAGTGAGAAAACATATCAAGTATGTAGTATATAGAATTAAACTTGTGGTGTTGCATTTTGGAGTTACACTCCGTGAAAATAAGGTTTGTGGCAGGTCCACAAACTAGTCAAAATCAGGCGTTCCGGGTAAAGCATCCATAACTTCTTCATATAGTCAAATCCGGTGAACCCAAATGTATTTGTGTTAGGAATTTTAATATATGAGTATGTTTTTAACAGGTTCGAGATCAATTCATCAAATATTTTGTGCAGAACACGCTCTACAAGGTGCTCTCTAGAATAGCAGTGAGCAAAGGAATGTGATCATACACCCAGGGTCTATTACAGAGCTACAAATTGATTTGGATGATGAAGTTTGATGAGGAGCTTCGGTTGTGGTACATGTTAGAGTACATAGGATTTGAGACAAGTAGTTGATGAGTTGGCTTTACATACATGAGGTGCTTATAGTTGATGTGAGTACATATTGATGAGTCATAGTTGATAGTAGTTGACACATAGTTAGTACATATACTTTGTACATGGTTGGATACACTTTTATAGTGCAAGGGAGTTGATTCTGAGTTAGTGCATGGTGATGCACTTGTTTATGGTACAAGTTGATTCTGAGTTGAGAGGTACGAGTTGATGCATGGTTGATGCATGGTTGAGATTTAGTGGTACAGGAGTTTATAGTGGTATATCTCACAGTGATAGTGTAACTGATGGTTCCATCATTCTACTTCTACTTGAGGTGGCAGGACGGGGCAGGGCAATTGTGGTTAGCCACTTTTAGGTTGTAGCCAGGAGAACATTGGGGGTTGTAGCCTCCCTTAGTTTATGTGAGAATTGAGAGTTGGAGCTTCCCTCGAGTTATAACCTGAGAAACTAGGGGGTTAGACCTCCTTCGGTTGCAGTGAAAACAAGGAAGTTGGTGCTTCAATGAGAATGTAATTCTTCAAGACATATAAAACATTTAGATGGTTTTTTCTCGATTTAAAAGGATTATAATTACGTTATTATTGATTCACCCCCTCTCAATAATCAACAATTGGTATCAGAGAAGCGAGGTTCCTTCATAAATCGGTTTAACCACAGAAAGGTAGATCATGGAAGTACCAACTCATATAAAAATAAAATACCACACTTTGATGGAAAAAGTATGCTTTTGGAGCATAAAGATGAACATATATCTGAGGCACAAAATTTCAAGTTCTGACAATCAATTGCTGGAGTGATGCAAGCATAGCAGTTCCACCAACAAATGACAACCCGATGAAACTCATTGAAATAATTCCAAGAAGCCATAAATGCACTTTTGAATGGTCACCGATGATATGGTATTCATCAAAATTGCACATTGTAAATCTACTAAAGAGATTTAGGATAGCTTGAGGAAATATTTATGAAAGGAGATTCAAAGTCAAACAACAAAGCTTCAAACTACGGAGAATTAGGTTTGAACAACTAAAAATGAAGGAAAGATGAAGATATAAAAGCCACTTCTTCACAATTAATTAAACAGTGGAGTAATCATAGCATTGGGAGAATAAATGAAAGAATCTATAATTGTTCAAAGGTACTAAGATCTCTTCCTGAGATTCAACTACTAAGATGCTCGACACTGAAGAAGATCGGATCTAAGCTCAACGTAAAGCATGGACGAATTGCAGGAATCTTCACAGTATATGAGATGAGAACAGGAAATAATAAACCAACAAAATATGAAACAACCTTCAAAGCATCCAAAAGATCAAAGCAAAAAGAAAAAGGAACAAGAAAGAATATAAGCAGTATATACGGCGTCTTGGAAGATGATGAAAGTGGCCAACTTAATCAAAATTTGAACAAAGGGAACCAGCGGTGGAGTCTGAGTAAAGCTTCCTTTAATTTGTTTTAATTTTGATGGTATTGGTCATTTGCTAACAAATGTCCTCATAAAGAAAAGAAATGATGAAGGTTACTCAAAGAGACAAACATATAAGGTAAAAGAACTACAAAAGTTTTCAAGAAAAAATTGCTGAAAGACATCTCATCATCGGATGAAGATGAAGTCGATGTGATGAAAGCGAGGGAAAGGTTTTATTCATGGTAGTAGAAGACTACGATAAAGAAGACTCGAAGAAGAATATGAAGAAAGAAATTGAAATGAGAAGTTGACTTAGAGAAGAATTAATAGGTGCCATAGAAGTTATGAGAAGAAAAAAGAAAGAAAACAAGAAACTACAAGCGAGAACTAGATAATAAAAAGACACTCAAGAGCTAGAACAAATAATCACAAAATTGAAGGTTCAAATAGAAGAAGATAAAAATTGAAGAAGCACTCAAAACTGACTAAAGGAAAGGAACTGGGATCATTGGAAACCTAGAAGATATTGTCACACTAAGAAAAGGATATTCCAAAAGAAAATATGAGAATAATCAAAAGTTAAGGATGACATTATCGATTAGTCAAAAATCTTATCTTTGACAAGTTTAGGACTTGGATACAATCAGAATGAAAATGGATCAAGCTCCAAAAACAAAAAAAAAATCAAAAAGTTATCGCGAGAAACAATCAAAGGGGATAAAAGGATACACAAGGAGGTCACAGGGGACCTCCTCCATAGAAAGGTGATTTTGAATCAACAACAGATGAATAGGCCTCCGAGAAGAAGAAGGATTCATGAGAACACCTCCTTTCTTCAGATCTTCCAACTACGGAGTATCAGACTATTTTTTTTGGTTTATGTTTATTCATGTAAATAATTTTGGACCATAAGAACGTAAGTGCTTGAGAGCTAACAACATGAACAATAACTACGCTGAGAGCCATACACAAAGGGTTAATTCAAGAATACCTAGTGAAACAAAAAGAAAAAGTTACAACGAGGTTTGAATCTTTGGCAAGTGGTGGAATGTTACAAATGTAGCAATTTTGGACACATGGCCAAGAATTGGAGAATGATAGTCCCTCCTAAAAGATATCAAGGTCACAAACAGAGCAGAAAATGACATGGACCAAGAAAAGCAAAATCATTATAGCAATAGAAGAATGCCACAGTGAAACAAAGCCTTGAAGAAAGCGTGGTTGGTATGTTGACAGCGGTGGATGTTTCGAAACACGTGGCAATTGATGAGAATGGTTTCTTACCTCTGAAAAGATGGGTCTCCTTTGGAAATGATGATTCATCAAAATCATTGGAAAAGGCACAGTCGAATTGGGAACAAGAATGAAAAAGATAGAAAATGTTCTACTAGTAGAAGATATGAAACATAATCTTTTAAGTGTGGAGTCAAATGTGTGAAGCAAAGGTCATAAGTTACTTTGATTCACAAAAAGTGAGATAAGAAAAAGAAAGGTTAGGGAGAAAATTGGTGCTTCTATTTGCAAAACTTCAAGCAACATATATGTGTTAGAAATTAGATGAAAAGTCATTTGTCTAGAAAGGAAGATGAAAGTTGGCTATGTACAGAAGAATGAGTCATGCATTTTGATAACCTTGTCCAAGTCGACAAAAGAGATCTTGATCAGAGAAATGCCCGGATCCATAGCGAAACCAACCAACACTTTTATGCAAGCATTGTAACAAGGAAATAAAACAAAGACCGACTTCAAATCAAAGGAATATTCAACAACAAAACCCTTGGAAATTGTGCATACTCTTGTGATCTGGTGGACCAACTACAACAAAAGTCTTAAAAGGTGAGAGATATAAGCATGTTGTGGTTGATGATTATGCAAGAATGATTGCAGTTTGCTCTCTCAAGAACAAATCATAAAGCTTTTGAGAAAATTTCCAAGATCTACAAGGAAATGGTTGAAAATGAGATGGATTCAGAATCAAATGCTTAAGATCGAGTAATGGAGAATTCACTTCAAGGAATTTATGGACTACTACCAACAATCATGGAATAAAAAAGGCAATTGTAATTAGATTGGGACATCTCAACATAATGGAGTTGTTGAAAGAAAACACATGACAGTACAAGAAATGGCTCAGTGTAATGATAATGGATTCAGGATGAGAGAATTTTACGGACCATAGGACAAAATACCACAATAGTTCACATTCAAAAGCAGTAATGCTTTCAGAAACAACATGATAAAACTCCCTACGAGCTAAGGAAGGAAGACCAACAAATGTGAAACACTTGAGGTTTTGGAAGCAAATGCTACATCAAAAGAGAAGAGATGAATATGAGAGAGAAAGTTTGACTCTAGGTATTGGACAAAGGAATACTTGTTGGTTACTCAATTACAAGGGAAAGCATAGAAGTGTTACAATCTAAGATTAAACAAAAGTTGTGGAAAGCATCAACATAACAATTGATGAAGCAGGTAGACAGAATCGAAAAGAAGAAAACAAATCAATGCGACAACTTTTTGAAGAAAGAAGATGAAAAAAGAAAGAAGAAGAGGAAAGATAGAAGATGAAGAAGAGAATGCAGCCGAAGTAGAGAAACAAGTTCAACAAATTATCTCCAAGGTACTATCAAGTAGATGCAGGAAGAATAATTCTTTGGATCAAATTATTGGAAACAAAGATAGAGAGGTTGAGACTAGAAGAAAAATCCATTCTCACCCAGAACAAACACACTAACACTCTTATCTGCACAATTGAACCAGCTTGTTTTGAAAGAAGCCAACAAGGATGAATTTTGGAATAAGGCCATGGATGAAAAATTGGATCAAATAGAAAAAATGACACTTGAGGTGGTTTAGACCAAATAATAAGAATGTGATGACTTTAAAATGGGTTTCATGTCAGTGAATGAAGATGGACAAGTTACAAGGAACAAAGCTAGATTGGTATGTAAATGATATGCAGTTGAAGGTCGACTTTGAAGAGACATTTGCCCAGTTGCGAGAATGGAAGCAATGTTTGCTTTTAGCTTATGCATGCTCAAGAATGTTAAAGTATATCATATGGATATAAAATCAACTTTTTCTAAATGAGGAACTTGAAGAAAGAATACATTGAACCTTGAAGGATTTCGGTTGTGAGGGAACACAGACTATGTGTGTAGAGTAAAGAAGGCCTTGTATGGAGTCACAAACCTAGAGCATGGTACTCCAGTTGGATAAGTATCACGGCGGGGTTCAGGAAATGAAGTGCAGATAACAACCTATACATTAAGGTAAGTAAAGGTAATATTTATTAATTGAAGTTTATGTTGATGAAATGTTATTTTAGTGACATTATTGGCGAGGTTAAGCAGAGAAATTTGCAAAAACATCTTGGAATAATTTGAAATGTAGTTACTTGGAGAACGCTATCCTTCTTTCCGGGACTTCAAATGCGTCAAAGCAACCAAGGAAATTTTTATTTTTCGACAAGTATATAGAGAAATGCTAAAGAGGAGGTTGAATGGAAGATTGCAAGCCAGTTATCACTCCCACATGCAAACCGGTTGTAAGTTGAGCAAGATGATGATTCAAGAAGTCTCTGGTGGAGGCAATATACAGGTCAATTATTGGTAGACTACTATATGTGACGACATCAAAACTAGATGTAATGCAAGAAGTTAGACCCAGTGCTTACGATTTCAAGAAGCATCAAAAGAATCACATGTATTAGCGGTAAAGAGTATCTTGAGATATCTCAAAGGAACATAAGAGTTTGGATTATGGTATCCAAAAAGGAAAAGATCTATCATATTCGCCTACATAGATCGCAGTGGGCGAGGTTGTGATGACCGACAGCTTGCAGTGGAGCAACGTTCTTCTTATGTGAGTGTTTGGTATCATGGCTTCGTAAGAAACAATCATCGGTATATCTATCTCTGGTAATGATATATTGCGGTAGCGGCATGTTACCGCAGGTTCTTTGGATAGAAAAAACTTTGATAAGATATCTGGTTGAGTATGATGAGCCCATTCAATATATTGTGATAATACAAGTGCCATCAATATCTCAAAAAACCGGTGATGCACTCAATGACGAGCACATTCCAATCAGTATCACTTTCTGAGAGCAGGTTCTGAAAAAAGTATCAAAATTGGGTATGTGGGTACAAAAGAACAAGTGGGAGACATTTGCAAAACCACTTCCACGGGGAGCCTTTGAATATCTTATTGAAGACTTGGAGTTATTTCTACTCAAAAAAATGAATGTTTTGAATGCTTATCTTATATGTCTTAGATGTACACAAGAAAGCACCATAAGAGGAGCGGTCACGTAGGGGGCGACCCCAGGATGGAAGAATACCTTTGCCGTGATGACCAAAGGGAGAGATTTATCGGATGTGGGGATAGGAGGCATGGTTCTGGGGAACAAATTTGTCGGATCACGAGAGGATAGAGGCATGGTTCGAGGGAGAGAAGATTTATCGAATCTACGAGAGGACAAATTCATGGTTCTAGGGGGGAGCATAGTGATATGATTTCCCGGTATTGCATCAAAGTGTTGCCATCAATGCCAAAGGGGAAATTGTTGATTAAGGTTGGTTGTCATTGATGTCCCACCTTGACCCTGTGAGAAAAGTTTTTGGTAATGGACCCAATATTTTTGATGTAAATATATGAATCATTATTGTTTGTCATGGACTGATAAAAGTAAATATGGATGAACTCCAAGTGGTCCTCTTATGGTGAAAGCCCTCCCGTGAAGACGCTTTGTGGAGTAAAACGGAGTGCTTAATTGTGGAATAATGAGATGAAGGAAAGTGGAATTTGTGGAGAAAATATCTAGATGGATAGTGCTTGTCATGTCATTTCCATTGGCATGGAACATCACATAATTCCTCACATTAGAGTTATGGCCATGAGAAGTTGGAGACCCAGGTTTGGGTAATGGACCCAAGTTTGTTTTGATGGGTAATGGTATGAGTTATGATATATTTTCAAATAATACTATTCTATATGGATAGTACAAGTCATATACATTTCACGGTGGTATGTGGAACATCATAACTCCTCACGGTTTTGAAGTTATGGCCTTACTAAGTTGGAGGACCCTCATATGTCATCTAGAAAGCCCCAAAAGGTCAAAATGAAATCCAAAAAAGATGGTTTAAAATTTTAAAGGTAAATAATAAGTGAAGTGATATTTATTATTATAATTCAAAGTGAATAAAAATAAATTATTTCAATAATAAATTTAATGGAGAAATTAGAAGTGGACCCAACCTAAGAGAAATAAGGAAGAAGTGGGGCTAAGTGACCTTGAAGATGTTTTTGAGGAAGCTACTTGGAGGTATAAATAAGAGAGGCAAGACTCTCTCATTTTAATCACTTGAGCATATTGAATATCTATGGGTGTGTAAGGTAAAAAAGGATATCTAAAGCAGAATTAGAGGAAAGTGAAAAGAAGGCGAGAATGCAAGGAAGGATAAATTCTTTTGATGGTGCTTTCTAAGGTATGTTATTCTGAGGTCATCTTACCATTTAGCTACTCTTTTTTATGTAATGATTCATATCCTAAAATTTCTATGCAAGTGAAAGCATAATCCAAGTGTCACGTGGTAAAAGTTATCTTGTAGATTCATTGTATTTTGGGAGTTACACTCGTGGAAAATAGAGTTTGTGTGGTTGATCCTGAAACTAGTCAAAATCGGGTGTTTCGAGGTAAACATCATAACTTATTCATAGCAGATCCAAATTTAGTGAGACTGAATTTGTTGGTTAAATTCTGATATATGTAGTATGTTATTAATATGATTTGAGATCAATTCTCAAATATTTGTCTTGGACCCGCGGCTCTAGGTCGCTCTCTAGAATAAGCGGAAATTCAAACTTAAGGAATGTGTTCATATACACCGGGTCTATTACTGAGCTACAAATTAGATTTGGATGAAAAAAATTGATGGGCATTTGGATTTGTACATGTTAGTACATGGTTGAGACAAGTAGTTGATGAGTTGGCACACATACATGAGGTTAGTAGTTGATGGCGTTGTATAGTTGATTATGTTGGTTGATGAAGTAGTTGACACATGATTGGTATACTTTGGCCTGGTTGGATGCACTTGTTTATGAGTACAGGTTGATTACAAGTTGGTGCATGTTTGATGCACTTGTTTATGTCTGAGTTGATTCTGGAGTTGAGGTATGAGTTGATGCATGGTTCGGATTTATTGAATGCAGGTTTACAGCGGTGTATCTTACAGTGATAGTGTGATGGTTCCATCATTCTACTTCTACTTAGGGGTGGTAGGGCCGGGGGCAAGAATGGTGGTTGTAGCCACCTTAGGTTGTATGTTGGGAGAACATTGGGGGTTGTAGCCTCCTTTAGTTTGTAGCCTGAGAAAATAGGGTTTTGGATCCTCCTTCCATTTGGATATGGATAATTTAGGGAGTTGTTGTTTCCTTTTAGTGGGTGCTATAGAAAAACAAAGAGTTGGTGCTTCCAATGAATGTAATTCTTCAAGACATATAAGAAAAATATTTAGTGGTTTTCTCCCGATACATATAAGAAAAAATATTTCGTGGTTTTCTCCCGATTTGGGTTCCCACGTAAAACACTGGTCTACTGTGTATGTGTTTGATTGTTTATTTCTTACTGCTCATTATTGGATAATAATTCTACATTGACATAACATTTGAAGAAAAATGATCATAATTACGCTATTACTGATTCACCCCCCCTCTCAGTAATCCAACACTTCCAACTTGTATCAAAGTCCTAGAATGTAACCCCCTCACTTAAGAGAGGTTGAAGAAGAAGGTGTCCATATGGCCAATTAGGAGTTGGTGAGGTGTTTGGATTATGTGTCGAAGCATTGCGTAAGTCTTGCAACTATGTGAATTGTATGTTATGGTAGTATGGTATTCTTGTAATGCAATTGCGCATTAAGTGGGGTTTTTAATTGCATATGAAAATATATAAATCTCGGTAATGTCCATGAGTTGGATCATTTTGTTGATGCTTGCACATATATAAGAATGAATATGGCATTGCAAATAAAAATGATATCAATGGCTTATGCATGATATTATAATTCTTTGTATAGCTAGGATGGTAAGTTAAAAGTAGCTCCACAACATTATGATGGGGTTGCCTATACTTGGAATAAAAGATGGATTGCTACAAAGCCTAGAGGGGACTTTGGTGAGTTTGTAAATGTATTAACGCATAGATAATATTATAGCTAGTATGAGTCATAGAATGTTCCATTTATGCACTTATTCCAAAAGGACATGTTGGTGTAAGAATACACTATGAAGCTCCAAGTCTTAGATTTAAAGTCCAAATTATTTGCATATCTTATGCAAAATATCTATATCTCAAATCTAAGGTCAAAAATTTGGTCTAAGATAATAATGTGCGAACTTGATTTTTTTTTTAAGAAAGCCATTATTTTAGCCAAGAGAGAAAAGAGTAATACTAAAACTATAAAGTAAAAGGTACTTGGCTCTAGTAAAAAGGTTTATGCATATGATAGGAAGGCCAAGGAAGAGGGATACAAATGTCACATATAAAAAATAGTATTCATCTTCTTATCCAAAAATCTAATCCATCAACCTCGAAACCCTTATGTAAATGCTCTCAACCTCAATTTAAAGACATGTATGCAACCCTCAAAAACTTTTTATGGTTAAATATCTGCACCAAACTAACTCTAAATATGAACCTAGGGAGGATACTCTTTTTGAACAACCATATAATGATTCTAACCCACAATACCAATCCCCTTCACCATTAAAAGTAGGAGAACCCTCATGCTCCTTTGCTACAATGACAAAGTTGAGTAGTCTTCGTACCTTCAAATTTAAGCCTACATTAACAACAAAATCCCCTTGTTTACGTTGATCCTTCTAGTACCCTAAAAATTCTTGGTAAGAAACAAATCAAGTGATTGGATTTCCATATTAATACATGTAAGACACCTGACCCCATAAATGATTGGATTTCCTTACTTAGGTCGATGGGATGTCAAAATTTCCTCTTTTTCAACTTAGTTAATTTATCTCAATGAACCCCATAAATGGATTATTCTCATCGAGAGCTTTCTAATGACTTTAATCATGCTCAATTTTAAGATCTGGATCAAAATTTATAGCCTCCCAAAGTTTTTGGCCCTTCATTGGCTATAGGCCACCTCACTGCCATGTGGCTCCATGTCATCATTCCCATCCAATGTGGCACCTTCCACCTGGCCCACCAGGCCCACTAGATCAATGGCTCTAATCTTTTGGAGCCCTTCCTTATCATTTTCATTAAGACTTATACTCCCATGGAGTATCAATGCTCCAACCAGAGTTTCGACGACGATCCCATCTTCCAGATCTGCCCAGATCTGATGGTTTTTGGGACCTGACTTTGACGGATCTGATCTTCTCGGTGCCTATTACATGCTCGATGACCAATGTCCACCTTCCCACCTTTGTTAATGAAGCCAGTGGGATCCACAACATATCTACGGTCGATATTTTCCTATTCATCGATCAACGACTGAGGTTCCTCGGGATCCCCTTTGACGAAGTCCCCAGTCTATGGACCATTTCATCATCGATACTCCCTGGGATCCATTACTTAGTTCACTAACCTTTTAAGGCCCGACGATGATGCATCTCGCATCAACAGTCCAAATCCCACTGATGTTTATTTTCGATAGATCGACGGTTGTTGTTCAACCCCAAACCTCGTCGTCATCGGCACTCATACCTATCCATGCCAAGGGACCATACCTGACATTCACTGATGAGCGATCGAGAATTGACATCCTCCAGGTCTAATGACTAATATCATCACATCATCCAAAGGTGGAAACCCAACATAGCTCACACTTGGACCCCTTATACCAATCGTGGGATGACACGTGGCCCTGTCGCCGCCTGCCACCTATCATGACACGTGGTACTTCCACATCATCACGACAATATAATCTATTTTGTCTCTTGATTGAAAACTACAACAATCTACGGCGGGGATAATTCCTTGCCTCGATCGACGTTTTTTGTTTTTCCTTTCAGGGTCTTCATCATCATCGAGGTTTTCTACCCACACAAGCCTATTGTCGTCATCGACTTTCCTCCGATGGAGCTCCAAATACTCAACCCCAAAAGCTCCAATGACGATCCACTTATGGGGCCCCTCTTAGATCCGATGGTCCTTAGGTCGAGCATCCAACAACTCTAGTTGTGTCGACGATACTAACTAGCATAGACATTAACATCCAAGACTTTAACGTTCCTCATGGTGTAGCATGGGACCCACAAGGATCCTCAACTTAGTTTTCATCTCACTCATCCATTGATCAATGGTCATCGTTAGCCCCGACATCTCATTGTCATCGACACTTGCCTTCTTCCAGCCTCTGGTCTAGACCCAACTCTCTCCAACGAACAACTAGGATCTATTAGTGACCAGATCCTATGGCCCAGGTTAAAAGTGAGTTCATAAGGTTTCTCAACCTTCTCCTAGATGACCCTCATCTATTAACCACTCCCAAGAAGACACTTATCACCCCTAGGATACACTGGCTATTGATTCATCAAGCCACATCATCACTCCCTCTTATAGCCTAAGTGGGGTTTTTTTGGAGATTGACGATAGAGGTGTACTCTTATTTAAGCATTGATCGACGACTCTCATCGATTTTTATGTCTTATCATCATCGACATTTCCTAGCTTGAATCTCACTTCCAAGTTCTGTGATCTCTGACGATGATTCATATCACGTCGACGGCCCAAATCACACCTCCATTACCTTAAACGGATCGACGGTGGTCATTCTTTCTTAGGTTTTGTATCATCATTGGTTCTATTTGGACTATCCCTTGTCTTATCTAACATTCTCTCTCGATGACGATGCATCTAGCACCAATGGTCCAGATCTCGTCGAAGTCATCTCAATCAAACCAACGGTCCTCGTCCCATCTCTAGAACCTCATCATCATCAGTGGACTTCACGTGAGTCCCAACACTGGATCGTCCCCGATGGTGATGATTTCCCCAACAAGGGGCTAAGATCTCTCGGCTTGCAGATATAACAATTTAGATCGCATTCGAAGTCATAAAGGCTTCCAGTCCCTCCAGGTCTACTCGCATCTACTGAATACTCCCTCAGTGATGCATGTCACCACTGGGATACACTAGTTGTTGAGTTGGAAAACCATGTCCTCATGATGTCACTATTAGCTTTTATCACTTAATTAGGGCCTTCTAAAGATCTACGATGGAGATTAACTCCTACCTTCTTACTGATCAATGGCTCTCGTCAATCCTCATGCCTTTATCATCGTCAGTACTTTGGAGTCTACACTCCAACTTCGCTAACCCTTCACTCCCGACGACGATGTGCCTAAGATCAATGGTCTAGATCTTGTCAAAAATTATTTCGACAGATCAACGGTTTTCATTTCCTCTCAAGGTTTTCATTATCATCATCATCGGAGCTCCTCAACCCCAACTCTTGGTCCAACCAAGGGATCGCTCTCTTAACAACAATGCCTTTCCAATGAAGGGTTGAGATTTATTTACCCCGCATGATCTGATAGTCACTATTACTCGACAATTTCAATAGGGTTAAATGGTTATAAGAAATACCTTTGGAATTAGCAGTCCCGCAGTCTCACACTGTATCGTCTTACGAGGGTACCTAACTCGACTCCTCTAGGCTCTTAATCCAGTTAAAATGACAACAAACCTACCACGTGACATCCAATCAAGGATTTGATTCCTCGTGAATATCCTATGTTAAGGGGGAGGGAAGGGTACGTTGTTTATTGGCCTTCTTGGGCCTCCAACACATAGACAATATTATTACTTCATTATCCCCTTTAAGGGAGATTTCAGTACTACATCCCTTTCAGGAATTATCATTTATTTCATATGGGTCTAGTTCACTTTCTCTGGGGACCCATCATATATATATCCCTTGTGCTCACAGAAATCATAAACACAGGTTCATTTTCTTTATCTCAAAAACATTACAGGATGCTCATAATGAGTTGTGTAAGGCATGTACCAGTCTCACATAGTCCTTCTATCACCAAACATAAATATTCACCAATGGAATAGGTACCAATTCCATAGGTTAAACATACACATTCATATCACAATTTACAGACAATCAACCATAC